>CM035416.1:104157254-104232254 GCA_020310875.1 Ceratopteris richardii | reverse complement strand
TAAAAAGAAACGTTACACTAGAATAGTAGATGAAACCGACATTCTTCTTTGGTTAGAGTTTCTTTTAGAAAACTTGTATATTTCAGTTGGTGATACTTTATTCAAACAATGTATTGGAATTCCTATGGGTACAAACTGTGCTGTCTTTCTTGCGAATTTTTATCTTTTTACTTATGGATTTGAATTTATGGAAAGGCTTATTTTAGCTAATACCTGTCCTATCATTATGCACAAACTTTCTAATATTAGACGCTTTGTAGATGATCTGTTTGTTCCTGATTTTAGTTCTTTTCAAGATTTTATGTATTTAGACAATGATGCTTTTGGTGGTGGTATTTATCCCAAAACTTTTTGTGAGCTGAATTGTACTTCACATGGTGATTCTTGTGCTTTTCTAGATCTAAAAATATTTCAGTCTCCTTTTGGTTTGGAAGTAGACATTTATGATAAAAGATTAGAACCGGAATTTGCTAGCATTAACATGATACGTATGCCTCATATTGATTCAAATATTTCTCATTTAGCAAAGTACGGCGTTGTTTGCTCTCAATTGTTGAGATTTTCTCGTCTATGTTCAAGCTTGTCTTCATTTGTAATTCAATGTTGTCAACTAATTTCTTTGCTTGTCCAAAAAGGGTATTTATTCAAGAAAGTTTCAAAGAAGGTAAGGACTTTCTTACTTCGTAACAAGTTCATTTATGGTTCTTCTTCTTTTCATGTGTTCAAATTAATCATTAGTAAATTCAATAGAAAAGGGGAACACTATTTGGGTTAATGATAAGGTATTTTATGGTTCCTTCACCCCCCCCCTCCCCCTCCTTCTTTTTCACTCTCTATTTATAGCTTCTTTCTAGTCTTTTGTTCTTTTATGTTTTTTATTATTATTATTATTATTACTTTTATTTTTATTTTATCTATTTCTTTATATTCATTATTATTATTTTTAATATATATATATTTTTAAAATTATTTTATAATTTTTATTTATTTATTATTCATATATTTATTTATTTATTTATCTATATATTTATTAATTTTAATTTTAATTTTTATAATTCTAATTCCTTTCTTCTTATCATTTGTTTGTTCTTTGTGCAAGACTTTATCATGGTTGAGTTTGCCCTTCACTTCCGAAAGTGATAGAAACTCAGTTCGTTGACTTTGCTAGAGATCTTGATTTAGAAAGACTCTTTATTAAAGTCTGCACCTACTCTAGGGCACTGATGACGTGAGTAGAGATGTCATAGCTATTTGTCCAAGCTATGCATGATAAAGTTTAATTCTGATACTTCTTGTTTAGGACAGACATAGAAGTTGACGATGCACATTTTATTTCGTTTTGTTTTTGTTTAATTTGCTTATATACATATATTTATATATATATAATCATTATTTATTTATTTATTTATGGAATTATTTTTTTATTTATTTTCTTTTATTTTAAATTCTATTTTTATATATTTTATATTTTATATTTTATATTTTAATTTGTTTCTTTTTTAATTTATTATTATTTTTTATTATTTAATTATTTATTATTTTTTTATTTTTTATTTTTTATTTTATTTTTATTATTTATTTATTATTTTTTGTTTTGTGTGTGTGTGTATGTGTATGTGTTCGTGTTCATGTGAGTGTGTGTGCATCTCTTTTTGTATCGGTTTTCTTTCTTGGTTTTTTCTTTCTTGGTTGTAACTTTCATGTCTTATATTGGTCTTAAGTCTCTTGCTTTTGTTTGTTATTTTTTCCAATGTGTATGTATTTGTGTTCTCTATCTTGAGTTCGTAAGTTTGGATAACTCTGAACTTATGAAGGTATATATCAAAGTCACATAGTGGACATGCAAATCTTTTGATTTTCGTCCGAGTTGTGACCAGCTGTTTGTTCTTATTGGAAATATCTTTTAAGGGTGTGCATACCCCGACAACTAATCTCTTCATACTTAAATGTTTGGGTGTCTGAGTTTGTGATTGTGAGAATGTCCGTTTGTGTACGTGCGGTCATGGGTGTGTATGTGTATGTATGTATTTGAGTGTGTGCATGAATGTATGTGTGTGGGTTTATTTTTATTTTGTATTTTATTTTTATTTATTTATTTATTTTTTTCAATAATAATAATTATATATATATTTATATGTATTTATAAAATTTTAATTTTTATAATTTATTTATTATCAATAATTATAATCATTAATATATATAATATATATGTATGTATGTATATATATATATATATATATATATATATATATATATATATATATATATATTTATATATATATTTAAGTAAATTTAGTTTTATATTATTATAATTTTTTATTTTAATTTGGTTTATTTTTTCTTAATTTAGGAATCTTTTATTTTGTTTATATCTTTTGTACTTTTTGGATTGTGTGTTTTCTATGAGTGTTGTGTTTATATGCATGTTGTTGTGAGGTATTTTATTATTTGATTATTTTGTTCTTAAGTCCGCTTTCTCTCTCTCTCTTTTCCTTTTTTTTTTTCCCTTTTATTTGTTAGGTTTGCTTTATTTATTTTTTATTTTTGATTCATTTATTTAATTATTAAAAAAAAAAAAGTGGGTCTTTTTGACCAAGGGTTCTTTGTGTAGTTTCATGAACAATTTCTTGTGGCAGAGGAAGTTAAGTAATGATTCTAGCAAAGGATCACGGGCACTTGACTGCACGTTTCGTCGATGATCTCTCAAGTGTAACAAGCAGCCTTATTTAAGGGCCCCACTGCTTAGCAGCAGCCCTGCTACACAAATGGGGAGTGTGGTTAGCACTTTCTCTAACCTAGGATCTTTGGCCTACAGGCGGGCGTTGATCTGATTTTTTGACCTGACTATACACATTTCTCATAATACTTATTCAGCGACTTTGAGTTCCAATTTCGACCAGGTACGTGCTTCAACCTCTTCTTCAAATCTTGTTCCTTATCGTGTTTATAGTAGTGGAAGAGAAAGGTTCAAATTCTTAGCTAGATCTAATTTAAATTCTTTGCATTGCTTAGATAATGGTCATATTCATTGGTCTTCTTTCAAAACAGCCTTAGTTAATACTCATTACACTAATAATTCAATAAAAGCTCTTCTTCGTTTAAGGCGTTTAAGAAAAAAGCATTTGCATGAAGATAATCCTTTAAGTCCAATTCATTGTTCACAAGTCATTTATGTGATCTATAATATTTACGATAGTTCATTTTTATATGTTGGTCAAACTTTTAGGACTGCATTTATTCGTTTTCAAGAGCATGTTAGAGAAGCTAGGAAAATTCATTCCAAAAGGATTTTAATTGAAAAAGTAAAACCTCTTTATGCATCCATAGCAAAATACGGTTTTGAATCGTTTCGTTGTTTTCCTATTGAACACATAGAAGGTAATTTTAGAAACTCTAAAGAGTTTTACAAAGCAGCTTTGCCTAGGGAGTTATTTTGGATGCGAATTTTACATACCTTCTTTCCTAAAGGCTTCAATTTAGAAGGAAAATCTAGCCTTCGTAAGAGTAAATCTATCAATAATGAAACTCCTATGTTATGGCGTAGATACCCAAAACTTTCCTCAACTGTCCAATCTTCTCAACATACAGAAATTTGGGTTCCACATCGTAATATTAATGTTTCTATTTCCTCTCCCAATAGGTCCCTTAGTTCTTGCTATAGATTAGACTCTTCTCATGAGGATTTCCCATCATCATCTTCTAATGAACATTTGTTTAGCTCTTTGGCTGATCAATCTCTTAAGTTTAGTGATTTTAAAAGAAGATTAATTTTCTTGGATAGAATTATGCAAGAGGGGTCTTTTTCTTTCAAAATCTTTGAAAAGTATAACAAAAGAGTCCTCTTTAAACTTCTATATATCTTGGAAAATTTCTCTCATGAGGATTTGAGTCTTAGAAAATCCCATAGTTTTCAACTTCGAATTCTCATATCCAAATTTCTAAAATCCTCTTGTGTTTCTCATAATCCTTTGATTTCAAGAAGAGTTTTACTAATTACTATCTTTACTTCTCCAGAAATGGATAAAGTTGGTTTGAACTCTATTTTGAAATCAAAAGAAGTGATAGAATCTCTTCCTTCTTATGTTAGAAAGCTTTGGGTCCATCCTTTGGTTACATACAAATATTTGAAAACTTTGGGTCAAAAAGCTTTCAATTACAATGATATTGGAAGAAATATGAGAGAGCAAGATAGATTGTCGATTTCTAGAAGATCTTGTTGTTGCAATAATGGTTCCTTTTCCTCTTTCGTAAACAAGGATCTGGGTCATATAGTTTCTGTCGATTGTTCTATTCTTCCTACTAGTAGCTTGAAAGAACTTTTTTCTAGAGGAACAAAATATAGACTTCATACCTCTAAGGATGCTTGCATCCTTAAAGATATAGAAAAGGGCATTGATAATTTCATTCTAAAATTTGAAGAATCTTTAGGTATTCGTGGAATTTTTACACATTGGAAATCAATAGTAATGAAGAAAGTTTCTATGAAGGTTGATATAGCTTTAGGGAGGAATTCCCCTTCATTAGATAGCTTATCTGTAAGTGATTTGACCTCACTAAAATATTTTCATAGAAACTTTGTGATTTCTTATGTGGATAAATGTCCAAATAATTTTGTTTTTACTTGTAAAAAGTTTTATGTAGAGTGTCTTATGAAAGAAACTCAGTCCTCTACATATCAATTTTGCAATGTTTCTTCTGGAGAAGTTATTTCAAGTCATCAAGATTTTTGTAAATCTTATGGTTTCAAATTGTATCAAAATTTACCTTTTTTATATATAGTTTGGAAATTCCATAAGAACCCCATCAAACCGAGATTTATAGCTGCATCTTGTAATACTTCTCTCACGGATGTTTCCAAATGGTTAAGCAATTGTTTTAAAGCCATTTTACCTACTATTCATGATATTTGGAATGAATTACTGAAAGATGCAGATGTGCCAACTTCCTCTAGTTGGATATTAGATAATTCTCTAGGTGTTGTTCCTGTAATAAAGTCTCTCAACTCTTCAAGAACTATAGAAGAAAAATTTGTTCCTTTGGGGCTTCAAACTTTTGACTTCACCACTTTGTATACAAAGTTAGATTTGAATGATTCAAAAACATAGAATTTCTTCTTTAGTTAGGAAAGCTTTCTCTTTTAAATTCACCAAAGATAGATGTAAGGCTCTTTTGGTAGAAAAATCTGCATTACATTTTGATTATTTATGGTTGAAATCCAAGTGTGTAGATATAGATAGTAAAAAGAAACGTTACACTAGAATAGTAGATGAAACCGACATTCTTCTTTGGTTAGATTTTCTTTTAGAAAACTTGTATATTTTAGTTGGTGATACTTTATTCAAACAATGTATTGGAATTCCTATGGGTACAAACTGTGCTGTCTTTCTTGCGAATTTTTATCTTTTTACTTATGAATTTGATATTATGGAAAGGCTTGTTTTAGCTAATACCTGTCCTATCATTATACACAAACTTTCTAATATTAGACGCTTTGTAGATGATCTGTTTGTTCCTGATTTTAGTTCTTTTCAAGATTTTATGTATTTAAACAATGATGCTTTTGGTGGTGGTATTTATCCCAAAACTTTTTGTGAGCTGAATTGTACTTCACATGGTGATTCTTGTGCTTTTCTAGATCTAAAACTATTTCAGTCTCCTTTTGGTTTGGAAGTAGACATTTATGATAAAAGATTAGAACCGGAATTAGCTAGCATTAACATGATACGTATGCCTCACATTGATTCAAATATTTCTCATTTAGCAAAGTACGGCGTTGTTTGCTCTCAATTGTTTAGATTTTCTCGTCTATGTTCAAGCTTGTCTTCATTTGTAATTCAATGTTGTCAACTAATTTCTTTGCTTGTCCAAAAAGGGTATTTATTCAAGAAAGTTTCAAAGAAGGTAAGGACTTTCTTACTTCGTAACAAGTTCATTTATGGTTCTTCTTTTCATGTGTTCAAATTAATCATTAGTAAATTCAATAGAAAAGGGGAACACTATTTGGGTTAATGATAAGGTATTTTGTGGTTCCTCCCCCCCCCCCCCCCCTCCCCCTCCTTCTTTTTCACTCTCTATTTATAGCTTCTTTCTAGTCTTTTGTACTTTTATGTTTATTATTATTATTATTATTATTATTACTTTTATTTCTATTTTAGCTATTTCTTTATATTCATTATTATTATTTTTAATATATTTATATTTTTTAAATTATTTTATAATTTTTATTTATTTATTATTCATATATTTATTTATTTATTTATTTATTTATATATTTATTAATATTAATTTTAATTTTTATAATTCTAATTCCTTTCTCCTTATCATTTGTTTGTTCTTTGTGCAAGACTTTATCATGGCTGAGTTTGCCCTTCACTTCCGGAAGTGATAGAAACTCAGTTTGCTGACTTTGCTAGAGATCTTGATTTAGAAAGACTCTTTATTAAAGTCTTTACCTACTCTAGGGCACTGATGACGTGAGTAGAGATGTCATAGCTATTTGTCCAAGCTATGCATGATAAAGTTTAATTCTGATACTTCTTGTTTAGGACAGACATAGAAGTTGACGATGCACATTTTATTTCGTTTTGTTTTTGTTTAATTTGCTTATATACATATATTTATATATATATATATAATCATTATTTATTTATTTATTTATGGAATTATTTTTTATTTATTTTCCTTTATTTTAAATTCTATTTTTATATATTTTATATTTTATACTTTTTATTTTAATTTGTTTCTTTTTTAATTTATTATTATTTTTTATTATTTAGTTATTTATTATTATTTTTATTTTTTATTTTATTTTTATTATTTATTTATTATTTTTTGTTTTGTGTGTGTGTGTATGTATATGTGTTCGTGTTCATGTGAGTGTGTGTGCATCTCTTTTTGTATTGGTTTTCTTTCTTGGTTTTTTCTTTCTTGGTTGTAACTTTCATGTCTTATATTGGTCTTAAGTCTCTTGCTTTTGTTTGTTATTTTTTCCAATGTGTATGTATTTGTGTTCTCTATCTTGAGTTCGTAAGTTTGGATAACTCTGAACTTATGAAGGTATATATCAAAGTCACATAGTGGACATGCAAATCTTTTGATTTTCGTCCGAGTTGTGACCAACTGTTTGTTCTTATTGGAAATATCTTTTTAGGGTGTGCATACCCCGACAGCTAATCTCTTCATACTTAAATGTTTGGGTGTCTGAGTTTGTGATTGTGAGAATGTCCGTTTGTGTACGTGCGGTCATGGGTGTGTATGTGTATGTATGTATTTGAGTGTGTGCATGAATGTATGTGTGTGGGTTTATTTTTATTTTGTATTTTATTTTTATTTATTTATCTATTTTTAATTTTTATTTATTTATTTATTTTTTTCTATAATAATAATTTTATATATATTTATATGTATTTATAAAATTTTTAATTTTTATAATTTATTTATTATCAATAATTATAATCATTAATATATATATATATATGTATGTATATATATATATATATATATATATATATATATATATATATATTTAAGTAAATTTAGTTTTATATTATTATAATTTTTTATTTTAATTTGGTTTATTTTTTCTTAATTTAGGAATCTTTTATTTTGTTTATATCTTTTGTACTTTTTGGATTGTGTGTTTTCTATGAGTGTTGTGTTTATATGCATGTTGTTGTGAGGTATTTAATTATTTGATTATTTTGTTCTTAAGTCCGCTTTCTCTCTCTCTCTTTTCCTTGTTTTTTTTTTTTTTTTTTTTCCCTTGTATTTGTTAGGTTTGCTTTATTTATTTTTTATTTTTGATTCATTTCTTGTGGCAGAGGAAGTTAAGTAATGATTCTAGCAAAGGATCACGGGCACTTGACTGCACGTTTCGTCGATGATCTCTCAAGTGTAACAAGCAGCCTTATTTAAAGGCCCCACTGCTTAGCAGCAGCCCTGCTACACAAATGGGGAGTGTGGTTAGCACTTTCTCTAACCTAGGATCTTTGGCCTACAAGCGGGCGTTGATCTGATTTTTTGACCTGACTATACACATTTCTCATAATACTTATTCAGCGACTTTGAGTTCCAATTTCGACCAGGTACGTGCTTCAACCTCTTCTTCAAATCTTGTTCCTTATCGTGTTTATAGTAGTGGAAGAGAAAGGTTCAAATTCTTAGCTAGATCTAATTTAAATTCTTTGCATTGCTTAGATAATGGTCATATTCATTGGTCTTCTTTCAAAACGGCCTTAGTTAATACTCATTACACTAATAATTCAATAAAAGCTCTTCTTCGTTTAAGGCGTTTAAGAAAAAAGCATTTGCATGAAGATAATCCTTTAAGTCCAATTCATTGTTCACAAGTCATTTATGTGATCTATAATATTTACGATAGTTCATTTTTATATGTTGGTCAAACTTTTAGGACTACATTTATTCGTTTTCAAGAGCATGTTAGAGAAGCTAGGAAAATTCATTCCAAAAGGATTTTAATTGAAAAAGTAAAACCTCTTTATGCATCCATAGCAAAATACGGTTTTGAATCGTTTCATTGTTTTCCTATTGAACACATAGAAGGTAATTTTAGAAACTCTAAAGAGTTTTACAAAGCAGCTTTGCCTAGGGAGTTATTTTGGATGCGAACTTTACATACCTTCTTTCCTAAAGGCTTCAATTTAGAAGGAAAATCTAGCCTTCGTAAGAGTAAATCTATCAATAAGAAAACTCCTATGTTATGGCGTAGATACCCAAAACTTTCCTCAATTGTCCAATCTTCTCAACATACAGAAATTTGGGTTCCACATCGTAATATTAATGTTTCTATTTCCTCTCCCAATAGGTCCCTTAGTTCTTGCTATAGATTAGACTCTTCTCATGAGGATTTCCCATCATCATCTTCTAATGAACATTTGTTTAGCTCTTTGGCTGATCAATCTCTTAAGTTTAGTGATTTTAAAAGAAGATTAATTTTCTTGGATAGAATTATGCAAGAGGGGTCTTTTTCTTTCAAAATCTTTGAAAAGTATAACAAAAGAGTCCTCTTTAAACTTCTATATATCTTGGAAAATTTCTCTCATGAGGATTTGAGTCTTAGAAAATCCCATAGTTTTCAACTTCGAATTCTCATATCCAAATTTCTAAAATCCTCTTGTGTTTCTCATAATCCTTTGATTTCAAGAAGAGTTTTACTAATTACTATCTTTACTTCTCCAGAAATGGATAAAGTTGGTTTGAACTCTATTTTGAAATCAAAAGAAGTGATAGAATCTCTTCCTTCTTATGTTAGAAAGCTTTGGGTCCATCCTTTGGTTACATACAAATATTTGAAAACTTTGGGTAAAAAAGCCTTCAATTACAATGATATTGGAAGAAATATGAGAGAGCAAGATAGATTGTCGATTTCTAGAAGATCTTGTTGTTGCAATAATGGTTCCTTTTCCTCTTTCATAAACAAGGATCTGGGTCATATAGTTTCTGCCGATTGTTCTATTCTTCCTACTAGTAGCTTGAAAGAACTTTTTTCTAGAGGAACAAAATATAGACTTCATACCTCTAAGGATGCTTGCATCCTTAAAGATATAGAAAAGGGCATTGATAATTTCATTCTAAAATTTGAAGAATCTTTAGGTATTCGTGGAATTTTTACACATTGGAAATCAATAGTAATGAAGAAAGTTTCTATGAAGGTTGATATAGCTTTAGGGAGGAATTCCCCTTCATTAGATAGCTTATCTGTAAGTGATTTGACCTCACTAAAATATTTTCATAGAAACTTTGTGATTTCTTATGTGGATAAATGTCCAAATAATTTTGTTTTTACTTGTAAAAAGTTTTATGTAGAGTGTCTTATGAAAGAAACTCAGTCCTCTACATATCAATTTTGCAATGCTTCTTCTGGAGAAGTTATTTCAAGTCATCAAGATTTTTGTAAATCTTATGGTTTCAAATTGTATCAAAATTTACCTTTTTTATATATAGTTTGGAAATTCCATAAGAACCCCATCAAACCGAGATTTATAGGTGCATCTTGTAATACTTCTCTCACGGATGTTTCCAAATGGTTAAGCAATTGTTTTAAAGCCATTTTACCTACTATTCATGATATTTGGAAGGAATTACTCAAAGATGCAAATGTGCCAACTTCCTCTAGTTGGATATTAGATAATTCTCTAGGTGTTGTTCCTGTAATAAAGTCTCTCAACTCTTCAAGAACTATAGAAGAAAAATCTATTCCTTTGGGGCTTCAAACTTTTGACTTCATCACTTTGTATACAAAGTTAGATTTGAATGATTTAAAACATAGAATTTCTTCTTTAGTTAGGAAAGTTTTCTCTTTTAAATTCACCAAAGATAGATGTAAGGCTCTTTTGGTAGAAAAATCTGCATTACATTTTGATTATTTATGGTTGAAATCCAAGTGTGTAGATATAGATAGTAAAAAGAAACGTTACACTAGAATAGTAGATGAAACCGACATTCTTCTTTGGTTAGAGTTTCTTTAGAAAACTTGTATATTTCAGTTGGTGATACTTTATTCAAACAATGTATTGGAATTCCTATGGGTACAAACTGTGCTGTCTTTCTTTCGAATTTTTATCTTTTTACTTATGAATTTGAATTTATGGAAAGGCTTGTTTTAGCTAATACCTGTCCTATCATTATACAGAAACTTTCTAATATTAGACGCTTTGTAGATGATCTGTTTGTTCCTGATTTTAGTTCTTTTCAAGATTTTATGTATTTAGACATTGATGCTTTTGGTGGTGGTATTTATCCCAAAAAATTTTGTGAGCTGAATTGTACTTCACATGGTGATTCTTGTGCTTTTCTAGATCTAAAAATATTTCAGTCTCCTTTTGGTTTGGAAGTAGACATTTATGATAAAAGATTAGAACCGGAATTTGCTAGCATTAACATGATACGTATGCCTCACATTGATTCAAATATTTCTCATTTAGCAAAGTACGGCGTTGTTTGCTCTCAATTGTTTAGATTTTCTCGTCTATGTTCAAGCTTGTCTTCATTTGTAATTCAATGTTGTCAACTAATTTCTTTGCTTGTCCAAAAAGGGTATTTATTCAAGAAAGGTTCAGAGAAGGTAAGGACTTTCTTACTTCGTAACAAGTTCATTTATGGTTCTTCTTCTTTTCATGTGTTCAAATTAATCATTAGTAAATTCAATAGAAAAGGGGAACACTATTTGGGTTAATGATAAGGTATTTTGTGGTTCCTTCCCTCCCCCCCCCCCCCCCCCCCTCCCCCTCCTTCTTTTCACTCTCTATTTATAGCTTCTTTCTAGTCTTTTGTTCTTTTATGTTTATTATTATTATTATTATTATTATTATTACTTTTATTTTTATTTTAGCTATTTCTTTATATTCATTATTATTATTTCTTATATATATATATTTTTAAAATTATTTTATATTTTTTATTTATTTATTATTCATATATTTATTTATTTATTTATCTATATATTTATTAATTTTAATTTTAATTTTTATAACTCTAATTCCTTTCTTCTTATCATTTGTTTGTTCTTTGTGCAAGACTTTATCATGGCTGAGTTTGCCCTTCACTTCCGAAAGTGATAGAAACTCAGTTCGTTGACTTTGTTAGAGATCTTGATTTAGAAAGACTCTTTATTAAAGTCTGCACCTACTCTAGGGCACTGATGACGTGAGTAGAGATGTCATAGCTATTTGTCCAAGCTATGCATGATAAAGTTTAATTCTGATACTTCTTGTTTAGGACAGACATAGAAGTTGACGATGCACATTTTATTTCGTTTTGTTTTTGTTTAATTTGCTTATATACATATATTTATATATATATAATCATTATTTAGTTATTTATTTATGGAATTATTTTTTTATTTATTTTCTTTTATTTTAAATTCTATTTTTATATATTTTATATTATATATTTTTTATTTTAATTTGTTTCTTTTTTAATTTATTATTATTTTTTATTATTTAATTATTTATTATTTTTTTTATTTTTTATTTTTTATTTTATTTTTATTATTTATTTATTATTTTTTGTTTTGTGTGTGTGTGTGTATGTGTATGTGTTCGTGTTCATGCGAGTGTGTGTGCATCTCTTTTTGTATTGGTTTTCTTTCTTGGTTTTTTCTTTCTTGGTTGTAACTTTCATGTCTTATATTGGTCTTAAGTCTCTTGCTTTTGTTTGTTATTGTTTCCAATGTGTATGTATTTGTGTTCTCTATCTTGAGTTCGTAAGTTTGGATAACTCTGAACTTATGAAGGTATATATCAAAGTCACATAGTGGACATGCAAATCTTTTGATTTTCGTCCGAGTTGTGACCAGCTGTTTGTTCTTATTGGAAATATCTTTTTAGGGTGTGCATACCCCGACATCTAATCTCTTCATACTTAAATGTTTGGGTGTCTGAGTTTGTGATTGTGAGAATGTCCGTTTGTGTACGTGCGGTCATGGGTGTGTATGTGTATGTATGTATTTGAGTGTGTGCATGAATGTATGTGTGTGGGTTTATTTTTATTTTGTATTCTATTTTTATTTATTTATCTATTTTTAATTTTTATTTATTTTTTTTTTTAATAATAATAATTTTATATATATTTATATGTATTTATAAAATTTTAATTTTTATAATTTATTTATTATCAATAATTATAATCATTAATATATATATATATATATATATATATATATATATATGTATGTATGTATATATATATATATATATATATATATATATATTTATATGTATATATTTAAGTAAATTTAGTTTTATATTATTATAATTTTTTATTTTAATTTGGTTTATTTTTTCTTAATTTAGGAATCTTTTATTTTGTTTATATCTTTTGTACTTTTTGAATTGTGTGTTTTCTATGAGTGTTGTGTTTATATGCATGTTGTTGTGAAGTATTTTATTATTTGATTATTTTGTTCTTAAGTCCGCTTTCTCTCTCTCTCTTTTCCTTTTTTTTTTTTTCCCTTTTATTTGTTAGGTTTGCTTTATTTATTTTTTATTTTTGATTAATTTATTTAATTATTTTAAAAAAAAAGTGGGTCTTTTTGACCAAGGGTTCTTTGTGTAGTTTCATGAACAATTTCTTGTGGTCGAGGAAGTTAAGTAATGATTATAGCAAAGGATCACAGGCACTTGACTGCACGTTTCGTCGATGATCTCTGAAGTGTAACAAGCAGCCTTATTTAAGGGCCCCACTGCTTAGCAGCAGCCCTACTACACAAATGGGGAGTGTGGTTAGCACTTTCTCTAACCTAGGATCTTTGGCCTACAAGCGGGCGTTGATCTGATTTTTTGACCTGACTATACACATTTCTCATAATACTTATTCAGCGACTTCGAGTTCCAATTTCGACCAGGTACGTGCTTCAACCTCTTCTTCAAATCTTGTTCCTTATCATGTTTATAGTAGTGGAAGAGAAAGGTTCAAATTCTTAGCTAGATCTAATTTAAATTCTTTGCATTGCTTAGATAATGGTCATATTCATTGGTCTTCTTTCAAAACGGCCTTAGTTAATACTCATTACACTAATAATTCAATAAAAGCTCCTCTTCGTTTAAGGTGTTTAAGAAAAAAGCATTTGCATGAAGATAATCCTTTAAGTCCAATTCATTGTTCACAAGTCATTTATGTGATCTATAATATTTACGATAGCTCATTTTTATATGTTGGTCAAACTTTTAGGACTGCATTTATTCGTTTTCAAGAGCATGTTAGAGAAGCTAGGAAAATTCATTCCAAAAGGATTTTAATTGAAAAAGTAAAACCTCTTTATGCATCCATAGCAAAATACGATTTTGAATCGTTTCGTTGTTTTCCTATTGAACACATAGAAGGTAATTTTAGAAACTCTAAAGAGTTTTACAAAGCAGCTTTGCCTAGGGAGTTATTTTGGATGCGAACTTTACATACCTTCTTTCCTAAAGGCTTCAATTTAGAAGGAAAATCTAGCCTTCGTAAGAGTAAATCTATCAATAAGAAAACTCCTATGTTATGGCGTAGATACCCAAAACTTTCCTCAACTGTCCAATCTTCTCAACATACAGAAATTTGGGTTCCACATCGTAATATTAATGCTTCTATTTCCTCTCCCAATAGGTCCCTTAGTTCTTGCTATAGATTAGACTCTTCTCATGAGGATTTCCCATCATCATCTTCTAATGAACATTTGTTTAGCTCTTTGGCTGATCAATCTCTTAAGTTTAGTGATTTTAAAAGAAGATTAATTTTCTTGGATAGAATTATGCAAGAGGGGTCTTTTTCTTTCAAAATCTTTGAAAAGTATAACAAAAGAGTCCTCTTTAAACTTCTATATATCTTGGAAAATTTCTCTCATGAGGATTTGAGTCTTAGAAAATCCCATAATTTTCAACTTCGAATTCTCATATCCAAATTTCTAAAATCCTCTTGTGTTTCTCATAATCCTTTGATTTCAAGAAGAGTTTTACTAATTACTATCTTTACTTCTCCAGAAATGGATAAAGTTGGTTTGAACTCTATTTTGAAATCAAAAGAAGTGATAGAATCTCTTCCTTCTTATGTTAGAAAGCTTTGGGTCCATCCTTTGGTTACATACAAATATTTGAAAACTTTGGGTCAAAAAGCTTTCAATTACAATGATATTGGAAGAAATATGAGAGAGCAAGATAGATTGTCGATTTCTAGAAGATCTTGTTGTTGCAATAATGGTTCCTTTTCCTCTTTCGTAAACAAGGATCTGGGTCATATAGTTTCTGCCGATTGTTCTATTCTTCCTACTAGTAGCTTGAAAGAACATTTTTCTAGAGGAACAAAATATAGACTTCATACCTCTAAGGATGCTTGCATCCTTAAAGATATAGAAAAGGGCATTGATAATTTCATTCTAAAATTTGAAGAATCTTTAGGTATTCGTGGAATTTTTACACATTGGAAATCAATAGTAATGAAGAAAGTTTCTATGAAGGTTGATATAGCTTTAGGGAGGAATTCCCCTTCATTAGATAGCTTATCTGTAAGTGATTTGACCTCACTAAAATATTTTCATAGAAACTTTGTGATTTCTTATGTGGATAAATGTCCAAATAATTTTGTTTTTACTTGTAAAAAGTTTTATGTAGAGTGTCTTATGAAAGAAACTCAGTCCTCTACATATCAATTTTGCAATGTTTCTTCTCGAGAAGTTATTTCAAGTCATCAAGATTTTTGTAAATCTTATGGTTTCAAATTGTATCAAAATTTACCTTTTTTATATATAGTTTGGAAATTCCATAAGAACCCCATCAAACCGAGATTTATAGCTGCATCTTGTAATACTTCTCTCACGGATGTTTCCAAATGGTTAAGCAATTGTTTTAAAGCCATTTTACCTACTATTCATGATATTTGGAAGGAATTACTCAAAGATGCAGATGTGCCAACTTCCTCTAGTTGGATATTAGATAATTCTCTAGGTGTTGTTCCTGTAATAAAGTCTCTCAACTCTTCAAGAACTATAGAAGAAAAATCTGTTCCTTTGGGGCTTCAAACTTTTGACTTCACCACTTTGTATACAAAGTTAGATTTGAATGATTTAAAACATAGAATTTCTTCTTTAGTTAGGAAAGTTTTCTCTTTCAAATTCACCAAAGATAGATGTAAGGCTCTTTTGGTAGAAAAATCTGCATTACATTTTGATTATTTATGGTTGAAATCCAAGTCTGTAGATATAGATAGTAAAAAGAAACGTTACACTAGAATAGTAGATGAAACCGACATTTTTCTTTGGTTAGAGTTTCTTTTAGAAAACATGTATATTTCAGTTGGTGATACTTTATTCAAACAATGTATTGGAATTCCTATGGGTACAAACTGTGCTGTCTTTCTTGCAAATTTTTATCTTTTTACTTATGAATTTGAATTTATGGAAAGGCTTGTTTTAGCTAATACCTGTCCTATCATTATACACAAACTTTCTAATATTAGAAGCTTTGTAGATGATCTGTTTGTTCCTGATTTTAGTTCTTTTCAAGATTTTATGTATTTAGACAATGATGCTTTTGGTGGTGGTATTTATCCCAAAAATTTTTGTGAGCTGAATTGTACTTCACATGGTGATTCTTGTGCTTTTCTAGATCTAAAAATATTTCAGTCTCCTTTTGGTTTGGAAGTAGACATTTATGATAAAAGATTAGAACCGGAATTTGCTAGCATTAACATGATACGTATGCCTCATATTGATTCAAATATTTCTCATTTAGCAAAGTACGGCGTTGTTTGCTCTCAATTGTTTAGATTTTCTCGTCTATGTTCAAGCTTGTCTTCATTTGTAATTCAATGCTGTCAACTAATTTCTTTGCTTGTCCAAAAAGGGTATTTATTCAAGAAAGTTTCAAAGAAGGTAAGGACTTTCTTACTTCGTGACAAGTTCATTTATGGTTCTTCTTCTTTTCATGTGTTCAAATTAATCATTAGTAAATTCAATAGAAAAGGGGAACACTATTTGGGTTAATGATAAGGTATTTTGTGGTTCCTTCCCCCCCCCCCCCCCCTCCCCCTCCTTCTTTTTCACTCTCTATTTATAGCTTCTTTCTAGTCTTTTGTTCTTTTATGTTTTTTATTATTATTATTATTATTATTACTTTTATTTTCATTTTAGCTATTTCTTTATATTCATTATTATTATTTTTAATATACATATATTTTTAAAATTATTTTATAATTTTTATTTATATATTATTCATATATTTATTTATTTATTTATCTATATATTTATTAATTTTAATTTTAATTTTTATAATTCTAATTCCTTTCTTCTTATCATTTGTTTGTTCTTTGTGCAAGACTTTATCATGGCTGAGTTTGCCCTTCACTTCCTGAAGTGATAGAAACTCAGCTCGTTGACTTTGCTAGAGATCTTGAGTTAGAAAGACTCTTTATTAAAGTCTGCACCTACTCTAGAGCACAGATGACGTGAGTAGAGATGTCATAGCTATTTGTCCAAGCTATGCATGATAAAGTTTAATTCTGATACTTCTTGTTTAGGACATACATAGAAGTTGACGATGCACATTTTATTTCGTTTTGTTTTTGTTTAATTTGCTTATATACATATATTTATATATATATAATCATTATTTATTTATTTATTTATGGAATTACTTTTTTATTTATTTTCTTTTATTTTAAATTCTATTTTTATATATTTTATATTTTATAGTTTTTATTTTAATTTGTTTCTTTTTTAATTTATTATTATTTTTTATTATTTAATTATTTATTATTTTGTTATTTTCTATTTTTTATTTTATTTTTATTATTTATTTATTATTTTTTGTTTTGTGTGTGTGTGTATGTGTATATGTTGGTGTTCATGTGAGTGTGTGTGCATCTCTTTTTGTATTGGTTTTCTTTCTTGGTTTTTTCTTTCTTGGTTGTAACTTTCATGTCTTATATTGGTCTTAAGTCTCTTGCTTTTGTTTGTTATTTTTTCCAATGTGTATGTATTTGTGTTCTCTATCTTGAGTTCGTAAGTTTGGATAACTCTGAACTTATGAAGGTATATATCAAAGTCACATAGCGGACATGCAAATCTTTTGATTTTCGTCCGAGTTGTGACCAGCTGTTTGTTCTTATTGGAAATATCTTTTTAGGGTGTGCATACCCGACAGCTAATCTCTTCATACTTAAATGTTTGGGTGTCTGAGTTTGTGATTGTGAGAATGTCCGTTTGTGTACGTGCGGTCATGGGTGTGTATGTGTATGTATGTATTTGAGTGTGTGCATGAATGTATGTGTGTGGGTTTATTTTTATTTTGTATTTTATTTTTATTTATTTATCTATTTTTAATTTTTATTTATTTATTTATTTTTTTCAATAATAATAGTTTTATATATATTTATATGTATTTATAAAATTTTAATTTTTATAATTTATTTATTATCAATAATTATAATCATTAATATATATATATATATGTATGTATGTATGTATATATATATATATATATATATATATATATATATATATATATATATATATATATATATATATATATATATATATATATATATATATATATATATATATATTTATTTATTTATATATATATATTTAAGTAAATTTAGTTTTATATTATTATAATTTTTTATTTTAATTTGGTTTATTTTTTCTTAATTTAGGAATCTTTTATTTTGTTTATATCTTTTGTACTTTTTGGATTGTGTGTTTTCTATGAGTGTTGTGTTTATATGCATGTTGTTGTGAGGTATTTTATTATTTGATTATTTTGTTCTTAAGTCCGCTTTCTCTCTCTCTCTTTTCCTTTTTTTTTTTTTCCCTTTTATTTGTTAGGTTTGTTTTATTTATTTTTTATTTTTGATTCCTATTATTTAATTTAAAAAAAGAAAAAAAAAGTGGGTCTTTTTGATCAAGGGTTCTTTGTGTAGTTTCATGAACAATTTCTTGTGGCAGAGGAAGTTAAGTAATGATTCTAGCAAAGGATCACCGGCACTTGACTGCACGTTTCGTCGATGATCTCTCAAGTGTAACAAGTAGCCTTATTTAAGGGCCCCACTGCTTAGCAGAAGCCCTGCTACACAAATGGGGAGTGTGGTTAGCACTTTCTCTAACCTAGGATCTTTGGCCTATAGGCGGGCGTTGATCTGATTTTTTGACCTGACTATACACATTTCCCATAATACTTATTCAGCGACTTCGAGTTCCAATTTCGACCAGGTACGTGAGTAGAGATGTCATAGCTATTTGTCCAAGCTATGCATGATAAAGTTTAATTCTGATACTTCTTGTTTAGGACAGACATAGAAGTTGACGATGCACATTTTATTTCGTTTTGTTTTTGTTTAATTTGCTTATATACATATATTTATATATATATATAATCATTATTTATTTATTTATTTATGGAATTATTTTTTTATTTATTTTCTTTTATTTTAAATTCTATTTTTATATATTTTATATTTTATATTTTATATTTTTTATTTTAATTTGTTTCTTTTTTAATTTATTATTATTTTTTATTATTTAATTATTTTTTATTTTTTTATTTTTTATTTTTTATTTTATTTTTATTATTTATTTATTATTTTTTGTTTTGTGTGTGTGTGTGTGTATGTGTATGTGTTCGTGTTCATGTGAGTGTGTGTGCATCTCTTTTTGTATTGGTTTTCTTTCTTGGTTTTTTCTTTCTTGGTTGTAACTTTCATGTCTTATATTGGTCTTAAGGCTCTTGCTTTTGTTTGTTATTTTTTCTAATGTGTATGTATTTGTGTTCTCTATCTTGAGTTCGTAAGTTTGGATAACTCTGAACTTATGAAGGTATATATCAAAGTCACATAGTGGACATGCAAATTTTTGATTTTCGTCCGAGTTGTGACCAGCTGTTTGTTCTTATTGGAAATATCTCTTTAGGGTGTGCATACCCTGACAGCTAATCTCTTCATACTTAAATGTTTGGGTGTCTGAGTTTGTGATTGTGAGAATGTCCGTTTGTGTACGTGCGGTCATGGGTGTGTATGTGTATGTATGTATTTGAGTGTGTGCATGAATGTATGTGTGTGGGTTTATTTTTATTTTGTATTTTATTTTTATCTATTTATCTATTTTTAATTTTTATTTATTTATTTATCTTTTTCAATAATAATAATTTTATATATATTTATATGTATTTATAAAATTTTAATTTTTATAATTTATTAATTATCAATAATTATAATCATTAATATATATATATATATATATATATATATATATATATATATATATATATATATATATTTAAGTAAATTTAGTTTTATATTATTATAATTTTTTATTTTAATTTGGTTTATTTTTTCTTAATTTAGGAATCTTATATTTTGTTTATATCTTTTGTACTTTTTGGATTGTGTGTTTTCTATTAGTGTTGTGTTTATATGCATGTTGTTGTGAGATATTTTATTATTTGATTATTTTGTTCTTAAGTCCGCTTTCTCTCTCTCTCTTTTCCTTTTTTTTTTTTCCCTTTTATTTGTTAGGTTTGCTTTATTAATTTTTTATTTTTGATTCATTTATTTAATTATTTAAAAAAAAAAGTGGGTCTTTTTGACCAAGGGTTCTTTGTGTAGTTTCATGAACAATTTCTTGTGGCAGAGGAAGTTAAGTAATGATTCTAACAAAGGATCACGGGCACTTGACTGCACGTTTCGTCGATGATCTCTGAAGTGTAACAAGCAGCCTTATTTAAGGGCCCCACTGCTTAGCAGCAGCCCTGCTACACAAATGGGGAGTGTGGTTAGCACTTTCCCTAACCTAGGATCTTTGGCCTACAGGCGGGCGTTGATCTGATTTTTTGACCTGACTATACACATTTCTCATAATACTTATTCAGCGACCTCGAGTTCCAATTTCGACTAGGTACGTGCTTCAACCTCTTCTTCAAATCTTGTTCCTTATCGTGTTTATAGTAGTGGAAGAGAAAGGTTCAAATTCTTAGCTAGATCTAATTTAAATTCTTTGCATTGCTTAGATAATGGTCATATTCATTGGTCTTCTTTCAAAACGGCCTTAGTTAATACTCATTACACTAATAATTCAATAAAAGCTCTTCTTCGTTTAAGGCGTTTAAGAAAAAAGCATTTGCATGAAGATAATCCTTTAAGTCCAATTCATTGTTCACAAGTCATTTATATGATCTATAATATTTACGATAGTTCATTTTTATATGTTGGTCAAACTTTTAGGACTGCATTTATTCGTTTTCAAGAGCATGTTAGAGAAGCTAGGAAAATTCATTCCAAAAGGATTTTAATTGAAAAAGTAAAACCTCTTTATGCATCCATAGCAAAATACGGTTTTGAATCGTTTCGTTGTTTTCCTATTGAACACATAGAAGGTAATTTTAGAAACTCTAAAGAGTTTTACAAAGCAGCTTTGCCTAGGGAGTTATTTTGGATGCGAACTTCACATACCTTCTTTCCTAAAGGCTTCAATTTAGAAGGAAAATCTAGCCTTCATAAGAGTAAATCTATCAATAAGAAAGCTCCTATGTTATGGCGTAGATACCCAAAACTTTCCTCAACTGTCCAATCTTCTCAACATACAGAAATTTGGGTTCCACATCGTAATATTAATGTTTCTATTTCCTCTCCCAGTAGGTCCCTTAGTTCTTGCTATAGATTAGACTCTTCTCATGAGGATTTCCCATCATCATCTTCTAATGAACATTTGTTTAGCTCTTTGGCTGATCAATCTCTTAAGTTTAGTGATTTTAAAAGAAGATTAATTTTCTTGGATAGAATTATGCAAGAGGGGTCTTTTTCTTTCAAAATCTTTGAAAAGTATAACAAAAGAGTCCTCTTTAAACTTCTATATATCTTGGAAAATTTCTCTCATGAGGATTTGAGTCTTAGATAATCCCATAGTTTTCAACTTCGAATTCTCATATCCAAATTTCTAAAATCCTCTTGTGTTTCTCATAATCCTTTGATTTCAAGAAGAGTTTTACTAATTACTATCTTTACTTCTCCAGAAATGGATAAAGTTGGTTTGAACTCTATTTTGAAATCAAAAGAAGTGATAGAATCTCTTCCTTCTTATGTTAGAAAGCTTTGGGTCCATCCTTTGGTTACATACAAATATTTGAAAACTTTGGGTCAAAAAGCTTTCAATTACAATGATATTGGAAGAAATATGAGAGAGCAAGATAGATTGTCGATTTCTAGAAGATCTTGTTGTTGCAATAATGGTTCCTTTTCCTCTTTCGTAAACAAGGATCTGGGTCATATAGTTTCTGCCGATTGTTCTATTCTTCCTACTAGTAGCTTGAAAGAACTTTTTTCTAGAGGAACAAAATATAGACTTCATACCTCTAAGGATGCTTGCATCCTTAAAGATATAGAAAAGGGCATTGATAATTTCATTCTAAAATTTGAAGAATCTTTAGGTATTCGTGGAATTTTTACACATTGGAAATCAATAGTAATGAAGAAAGTTTCTATGAAGGTTGATATAGCTTTAGGGAGGAATTCCCCTTCATTAGATAGCTTATCTGTAAGTGATTTGACCTCACTAAAATATTTTCATAGAAACTTTGTGATTTCTTATGTGGATAAATGTCCAAATAATTTTGTTTTTACTTGTAAAAAGTTTTATGTAGAGTGTCTTATGAAAGAAACTCAGTCCTCTACATATCAATTTTGCAATGTTTCTTCTCGAGAAGTTATTTCAAGTCATCAAGATTTTTGTAAATCTTATGGTTTCAAATTGTATCAAAATTTACCTTTTTTATATATAGTTTGGAAATTCCATAAGAACCCCATCAAACCGAGATTTATAGCTACATCTTGTAATACTTCTCTCACGGATGTTTCCAAATGGTTAAGCAATTGTTTTAAAGCCATTTTACCTACTATTCATGATATTTGGAAGGAATTACTCAAAGATGCAGATGTGCCAACTTCCTCTAGTTGGATATTAGATAATTCTCTAGGTGTTGTTCCTGTAATAAAGTCTCTCAACTCTTCAAGAACTATAGAAGAAAAATCTGTTCCTTTGGGGCTTCAAACTTTTGACTTCACCACTTTGTATACAAAGTTAGATTTGAATGATTTAAAACATAGAATTTCTTCTTTAGTTAGGAAAGTTTTCTCTTTTAAATTCACCAAAGATAGATGTAAGGCTCTTTTGGTAGAAAAATCTGCATTACATTTTGATTATTTATGGTTGAAATCCAAGTCTGTAGATATAGATAGTAAAAAGAAACGTTACACTAGAATAGTAGATGAAACCGACATTCTTCTTTGGTTAGAGTTTCTTTTAGAAAACTTGTATATTTCAGTTGGTGATACTTTATTCAAACAATGTATTGGAATTCCTATGGGTACAAACTGTGCTGTCTTTCTTGCGAATTTTTATCTTTTTACTTATGAATTTGAATTTAGGGAAAGGCTTGTTTTAGCTAATACCTGTCCTATCATTATACACAAACTTTCTAATATTAGACGCTTTGTAGATGATCTGTTTGTTCCTGATTTTAGTTCTTTTCAAGATTTTATGTATTTAGACAATGATGCTTTTGGTGGTGGTATTTATCCCAAAAAATTTTGTGAGCTGAATTGTACTTCACATGGTGATTCTTGTGCTTTTCTAGATCTAAAAATATTTCAGTCTCCTTTTGGTTTGGAAGTAACATTTATTATAAAAGATTAGAACCGGAATTTGCTAGCATTAACATGATACGTATGCCTCATATTGATTCAAATATTTCTCATTTAGCAAAGTACGGCGTTGTTTGCTCTCAATTGTTTAGATTTTCTCGTCTATGTTCAAGCTTGTCTTCATTTGTAATTCAATGTTGTCAACTAATTTCTTTGCTTGTCCAAAAAGGGTATTTATTCAAGAAAGTTTCAAAGAAGGTAAGGACTTTCTTACTTCGTAACAAGTTCATTTATGGTTCTTCTTCTTTTCATGTGTTCAAATTAATCATTAGTAAATTCAATAGAAAAGGGGAACACTATTTGGGTTAATGATAAGGTATTTTGTGGTTCCTTCCCCCCCCCCTCCCCCTCCTTCTTTTTCACTCTCTATTTATAGCTTCTTTCTAGTCTTTTGTTCTTTTATGTTTTTTATTATTATTATTATTATTATTATTACTTTTATTTTTATTTTAGCTATTTCTTTATATTCATTATTATTATTTTTAATATATATATATTTTTAAAATTATTTTATAATTTTTATTTATTTATTATTCATGTATTTATTTATTTATCTATATATTTATTAATTTTAATTTTAATTTTTATAATTCTAATTCCTTTCTTCTTATCATTTGTTTGTTCTTTGTGCAAGACTTTATCATGGCTGAGTTTGCCCTTCACTTCCAGAAGTGATAGAAACTCAGTTCGTTGACTTTGCTAGAGATCTTGATTTAGAAAGACTCTTTATTAAAGTCTGCACCTACTCTAGGGCACTGATGACGTGAGTAGAGATGTCATAGCTATTTGTCCAAGCTATACATGATAAAGTTTAATTCTGATACTTCTTGTTTAGGACAGACATAGAAGTTGACGATGCACATTTTATTTCGTTTTGTTTTTGTTTAATTTGCTTATATACATATATTTATATATATATAACCATTATTTATTTATTTATTTATGGAATTATTTTTTTATTTATTTTCTTTTATTTTAAGTTCTATTTTTATATATTTTTTATTTTTTATTTTAATTTTTTTCTTTTTTAATTTATTATTATTTATTATTATTTAATTATTTATTATTTTTTTATTTTTTATTTTTTATTTTATTTTTATTATTTATTTATTATTTTTTGTTTTGTGTGTGTGTGTATGTGTATGTGTTCGTGTTCATGTGAGTGTGTGTGCATCTCTTTTTGTATTGGTTTTCTTTCTTTGTTTTCTCTTTCTTGGTTGTAACTTTCATGTCTTATATTGGTCTTAAGTCTCTTGCTTTTGTTTGTTATTTTTTCCAATGTGTATGTATTTGTGTTCTCTATCTTGAGTTCGTAAGTTTGGATAACTCTGAACTTATGAAGGTATATATCAAAGTCACATAGCGGACATGCAAATTTTTGATTTTCGTCCGAGTTGTGACCAGCTGTTTGTTCTTATTGGAAATATCTTTTTAGGGTGTGCATACCCCGACATCTAATCTCTTCATACTTAAATGTTTGGGTGTCTGAGTTTGTGATTGTGAGAATGTTCGTTTGTGTACGTGCGGTCATGGGTGTGTATGTGTATGTATGTATTTGAGTGTGTGCATGAATGTATGTGTGTGGGTTTATTTTTATTTTGTATTTTATTTTTATTTATTTATCTATTTTTAATTTTTATTTATTTATTTATTTTTTTCAATAATAATAATTATATATATATTTATATGTATTTATAAAATTTTAATTTTTATAATTTATTTATTATCAATAATTATAATCATTAATATATATATATATGTATGTATATATATATATATATATATATATATATATATATATATATATATATATATATATATATATATATTTAAGTAAATTTAGTTTTATATTATTATAATTTTTTATTTTAATTTGGTTTATTTTTTCTTAATTTAGGAATCTTTTATTTTGTTTATATCTTTTGTACTTTTTGGATTGTGTGTTTTCTATGAGTGTTGTGTTTATATGCATGTTGTTGTGAGGTATTTTATTATTTGATTATTTTGTTCTTAAGTCCGCTTTCTCTCTCTCTCTTTTCCTTTTCCTTTTTATATATATATATGTGTGTGTGTGTGTGTGTGGTGTGTTGAGTAATTTTATGTTGGTACGAATAGGACCACACTTGGATGCTATTACTAGTGTATCTAAGACATGTTTATATGCTCAAATGTACACATGTGCACTTACCCATATGACCTTTCTTAGTGTATCTAAGAAAGGTCATATGAATAAGTGCACATGTGCATATGCTTTAATGATCTGGCAAGAAGAATAATAGCTAATGGCTTGGTTAATCACTATTCCTATGCATTATACTACTAGTTTTTGTTGTATGTTCCTTACTTTATATTTTCATTTTTTTCATCATTGCACTTTTATCAATTCTTACTATCTTATGCCTATGTTCATCTTTTGTTATACCACTAAAAGGTGGTTTCACATAAATCTTTCTTTGCACAATGAGAGCAATTATTTTATCCTTACAAGAAAATGGATGAAAATGTTGTTCTTGGTTCATGGTTACTAATCACTATGAAAAAAACAACCATGCATAATTCTTTTAGATTAAGGAGTGTTGGTGATGAACCAATGAGAAGAGAGAGATTACCACAATCTATATCCTATAAAATACTAGGTTGTAGGGGGGAAGGACATATTTTCCCCTCAGTTAATTCTTTCTTCCTAAAGAAAGAAAAGAATCTGATGGTCATCTTAGGTTCAAAAATTTGATGTGCTGAAAAAGTTTTAAAACTCATCGTAACACCATCTAATGATACCCCGTCATAATACAAAGTTATAGAAGGAAATTGGCTACCACATGAATTCTACAAAGACGCATAGGTGTACATGCAACTCTCTTGATTTGACCCTCATCATGTCAGAGATCATCAAGACTTGGATCTTCATTTGAAAGGAAAGCTTCTAATTCTAAAGAACCACAAAGATAGTGGGATGATTTCCATTGTACAACATGTTTTTATGATGTCAAATATGGAATCAGGAAACTCCAATAGAATGAAACATATTGTTACTGATAAGTATTGTTTTGTAATTTTGTATGGTTCATGGTGTAGAATCTTTCTTTGGCCTATCTATTCTAAGCATACTTTTCTTTGTTACAATTATATTTCTTTCGAATTTGGTGGAGGAGTAATCACTTCATAGTTTTATAGGTATAACCTCTATAGAGAGTAATTTTTTAGGGTTAGATATGATTAAGGTAGAGATTCTTTTATGAATTTGGAGAGGCCACAACATGATATATAGTCCACATCATCCATCAAGCATAAGATGGTAATGGGTATATGTAACTCTTTGAATTCAGAAGAGTTGTTGGTGTGCATTGGTGTGTTCATATCGATTTTTTTGTATATGTATTTTGAGCATTTAGATTTTTGGGAACTCCTACAATGTTTTTGTGTAGGAACAAGTGGATGGTTTCTTGGGTGAAAATTGGAGTTTCATACAAGGATTAACAAAAGGACACATGTACCTTTGTAGAATTGGTGCAATAAGTAAATGAACTTTGTTATGTGAAACAACGTACTTCATTGCATTATCACTAATGCAACGTTGAATTTTGGAGTTTGATTTATTGATTTATCAATGTGTTTTGTGTTTTGATATAGGAGCTGAAGGCTCGTGAGGGCATGGATGGACATGGACATTTTGGATGTGTCTAGATAAAAATAAGAGAAATTATATTTTCCATATATTTTGTAAATAACGAACCACATAGAGGGTTCTTTCTAGAAAGTCGTAAAAATAGTGGTTAAGATAAGGATTGCTATAGATCGTGTTTTTTTGTAAATAAAGATAGGGCTCTTCGTAAAAGAGAGTAACTTTTTGCTTTCATGCCTCGATTTTTGAAGTATTACCTTCATTGTAATCTCTATTTTTGACGTAATAAAAATCTTATAAACACATGCACTTTGTAGACTCGTCGAACAAAAGTGCATGGGGGAGATTGCACCTAATACTGATACTATGTACTATCTCATCTATTATGTATCTTTATTTTCTGTGTGTTTTCAATTTTTGTACTCTCTACGTAAGCATGTATGTAATATGCTGCAACAGTGGTATCGAAGCCTATGTGCGTTACTGCAAAGGCATTCCGACGTTGTTCATTTTTACATCCGATTGCTGTTTGTTTGGTGATTGATTCCAATCTCTATCTCTGTCCCTGTTTTGGTTCCATTTTGATTTTCTAGTTTCAACTTCGATTTCCATTTTTGTTTCTGTTTCCTGTGTTTCGTTTCTGTTTCAGTTCCATTTCCTGAACTTGAACCTACAATTTATGCTTACATTTTACTCTTTCAGTTTATTTCTATGTTTACTCCTTTGGCTTACTCTTATGTTTACTCCAAGGTGTCGAATAAGGCATAGAACTTTGACATCTTTGGCTTCCTTGGTAGCCACAGCTCCCTTGGTGATCATTGGCAATTGTTGGCTATGTGGGAACACCTTTTAATTAAGGAGTGGCAATGAGGAGTCTCTCAACTACCAAGGAGGGGATTTGAACCCACAAGTTCACATTCACAAGTCAAATGTTTTACCACTACAATATCCACTTGTGTTTTCAGTTTACTTCTTTTTAATTATATTTAACATAACTTTCATGTGTCTTAATTTTTCAATCTCCAAGAACCATCCTTTCCTTTTCCATTGAATTCAAGATTTTTTTAAATTTTTTCCACATCTTTAGCAAGGCTGTTTCTTGTTCTACACACCCATGGACCCTGCACATAACATGGAGGACTTTGGAGAATCAACTCTGATGGAGAGTGTTAATCTCCAAAAGAACAAGCTACTCTTGTAGTTAGAGCACCTCTATAGCAAGAGTAACTCAAACCTTCACCAATTTTAGAGGATCAATGATCAATTATAAAGATTTTGAAAAAACCTGTGAAGAAGATGACTACACAGAAAGTCTGTTGCACATATCTCTCTCATTAACTTATCAATTGTGTAAAGTTTTTATGAAACTTTGCACAAGGTGTCGTCTACAGTTTGCACACCTTCAACAAGTTGAATCACTCCAAAAGATTCAGTAGATCTTGAGAAATGATCTCAACAAGTTACCTATGTCTAAAATTGCTCTTCTGAAAAGTCGATTCAGACACCTGTAACTTCTAACACTTGGTTCTCTCAATCTAGAACCCCTTTATACAAATGCTTTTAGACATAGATGTCATACCTTCTATCTTAAATTTTGACTCCTTATTCATGCAAAACTTTAACCTGTGCACTGAGAAATGATCAAATCATTGACCATCGACATTGCACCTGTTTCAGGAAACAGTGAACACTTCTTCACATATGAATGTTCCTACTCATAATTCTCACAGCCTGTTTACAATTAGGCTCAAAATTTGTATGAAAGAAAGAATTGAAACAAGTAACATGAATATGCATGAACAAATAGGCAACATATATGCAAATGAACAAGCAAAATTGACAACATGTAAAGAAAGAAAACAAACAAGCATCAATATGAAGTGGAAGTGAATGTATTGATTCATTTTAGGCATCAGTTCCTCTCATCTTGAAGAAAAATGTGTACCTCTTTCATAAAGCAATCTACCTTAAATACGATTATAAATGAAGATTTAGGATTTTTATGAGACATATTTCATCTTAGCTTATTTTAGATCAACTTCTTTCCTACATAAATATGAATACGCTCTTTCTCTAATAACATGCAAGGAAATCTAACTAAACTCCACTAATGCATAAATATGCCTATATAGCCCGTGATTTATTTTGCAACGCCTCCTTAGCTTCCTTTGGCTTGCTCTCTCTCTCTCTCTTCCCTTTTTTTTATGATGATTCGGTGACTTTATGGTTACATTCACTTTTTTTGGGTGGAAGAAAGTGTAAACTTCCTAGTAACATGTAGTAGCTTATCTTTTTTTTTATGATGGGGAAAAATTAAACCTCAATACAAGGTACAACCATTTTTTATGACAGAGAACAGACATTTAAACTCCAATACAAGTGTTGTGAAGTGGAAACATGTAGTAGCAAGAGCTAGGAATTCAACAATTATGCTTTTGATACAGGATACATATGCACATTTATATATGAAAGTCATGTCACCAAAATAAACCTCCAAATCTACATGTCCTATCTTTCCATAATCCTAGATTATAACCGATTTCTTAGTAGATAAATTACTACTTAATATACAATTTTACACAAGTAGAGAAATCATCATTTTCCCTTTTGACTCAAGTGATGTGGATATGCAATGCAATGCAAAGATTGAAAAAGAAACATGCATGAAGTGAAATTGCAAACAAGCAAGAATGGAAAAAAGAGTGGAGTGAACTTGAAGAAAACAAAGCAACATGAACTTGATTTTTTTTTTCATGGATACTCCTGTTTATGAATCGGCCTTGTTGTTGTCATCTTCTTCAATGTGCTCATCTAAAATGTACTCGTCATTATCACGCTTATTGAATAGCTTTATCCTTTTACCTGCAATCAAAGTTTTTAATGCAACACCATTTAATTCACAAAGAGCGTACGTACCATTGTGATTTTTGATACAATGTATGGCCCAAACCACTGTTGAGTGAGCTTTTTGTGTGCATGATATTGAGAATCAAATGTACTATCATAAATGAGCACCCAATCTCCTACTTCAATCAGGTTTTATCAAAATAATGCTTGTTCTTCATTCTAGATTCTCTTAAATTTTCAACGGCATAATCAAGTCTTAATTTTTCTTGTTCTAATTGTTTAATGTGCAAACTCAAAAAATCATTAGTAGACATGTTTTCAGACCAAGGAAAATTTGACCATGCAAAAATATGAGACTGAATTGGAAACAATGGTTTTTGATAGTACATGAGTTCAACAGGCATATACCCAGTGGTATGTGTGCATGTCATTCTATCTGCCCAAACTGCAAAAGGTAAGAATCAAGGCCATTATTTAATATCACCGTTACATGCTTTAGATATTGCTTTCACAATAGGTGGATGCCCCCTCTCTATCTTACCATTGGCCTTTGGATTATATGTTGTAATGAGAGACAAACGAATACCATGATGTTCAAAGAATTCTTTAGCTTCTCTCGCATCTAACTCTCCACGATCAGCAACTACTTTCTCTATGTACCCAAAGTGACCTATAACATCTTCAAGCAAGAATTTGCAAACATTTTAAGTGGCCTTAGACCGTAGTGCATGTCCCTCTGCATGATTAGTTAAGTCTTCTTGATTGACGAATGAAGTTGACAAGTAGAACATGTAGAAACATAGCTACTAATGTCAACATACATCCTAGGCCAATAATAGGTACTTCTAATTTTTTCATATGTTCCAAAAAATCCTTTATGGCCCACCTATAATGTCTCATGCATTTCCTTCATTACTTGCAACTGAAGACCTCACTTTCCTAGGACTAGTTTTGGATTCTTAACCTTACCCTTAGCATGTCTCCAAAGATAACCGTTATGTAGGAAAAAATTATAAGCTCGTTTCTTAATGTTATGGAATCTATTCGTAGTCCAGCTAGGTAATGGTTGCAGTGTACTCAGATACTTTCCTATGTCTCTCGATTCATCTTCGTACTCAAACTCATGAAATTGCTCATACTCATATATATGTGGAACATAGTCAGCTAAGTTCACATTCTTTATTAGATCACTTTCAAGATCGTTATCAAATCTAGGTCTCAATAACATATCAACAACTGAATTTGACTTATGTGAAATATGAACTAACTCAAGAGTTATGAACTTAATATATGAGATCCATCTAAGCATGGCTATATCAAGAGATGAACAATTGGCTATCATTCCAATGAGAGGCAAACAATCAGTCTCAACTTTGACATTTGCACCAATGAAATACTCTTTGTCTGCTTTCAAAGTTGTTACCATACCCCATAGTTCTCGTTTGATCTGTGGATACTTTTGTTGTGTTTCAGGTAAAATTTTAGCCCCAAACCTAATTGCATATCTATTCCCTTCACTGTCATCTTGACTTATGACCCAACCTATACCAATATGACTAGTATCAATAGTCAACATAATAGGTTTGTTAATAGACTAGTCTACATGCTTAAGGATGGGAGATTCAAGCAATAATTTCTTCAATTTATGCATAGCTTGTGTGTGTTTGTCAGTCCAAATAAATTCTCATTTCTTCCTCAACAAGTCATAGAGACAATCAGCAACATGAGCAAAGTGTGGGATCCAAATAACATAAAATATGCAAGCACCAAGAAATCTGCGTACCTCATTCATGTTGTTACATGTTTCAGAAATCTTGCTAATGGCATCAACTTTTTGTGGGTATGGCTTTCAACCATAATGATCACATAAATGTCCAACAATAAGAACCTCGTTGACACCAAAAATAGATTTTTCTATGGAAAATATGAGACCTTCTTCTTCAAATCATTGAAATATTTGTTCACAATCAGAGATATGGTCATCCAGATGAATCTAAAGTCATATCCTTTACACGTTACTCACTCCCTTTAATTGGAATATCATCAATGAATGGCATGTTTATATGAGGGATAAAATCTTGTAAGACCATATTCATAGCACTCATCATATGAGCCACAGAATTAGTTGCTCGTTGCAGTAAAGTACACATTCACACTAAGCCTAAAGGAGTTTTCATTTTGGTTATGTCACAACTATCCATTGCTAATTGGAATTGGTCATATCCAAAATATAAATCACCCATTGAATAGATAGAATGCCCTGAAAATGATTCAGCAAACTCATCTACAATGGGTCTTGTTCGTACATTCCTTATGGTGACTTTATTGACAGGTTGAAGATCTTGAATAAAACGTAGTTTCCCATTCTTTTTAGGCACAGTGAACCATCTATTTGAGTAAGGTGCAAAAGATGGCTCTAAAATTCTCATGTTTATCTTCTCCTTATGTAGTTTCATTAGCTCAGGTAAGTGAGCCTTTGGAACTGGTACAGGGCGAAGATTCCATGGAATATGTGGAATAGTAAAAATTATCATGGGTGCAATGTATGACTCTTCAAATTTATCTCTCTCTGTTGGAAAAATAAAGTCATCATCTCTACCAATTTTCACATGTTTGATTGTCTCATCTGTGAATGTATGTCCTATGTTTTTCTTATCCCAAAGATTTGGATCATTTTTCACATCAATATTTTTTTCATTACTTCCTTGGGGTAATGGTTGAGCTATGGGTTTCATTTTTTTGTCTATAGTTTTGTACTTTGCTTCAACTAAGGCATCATGTGTTTGGTTAAATTTTGAGCACTTGTCAACATTGAGAGCATACTCTTGGATTAGCATACTCATCAAGTGAAGAAAGAAGAATAATATAGGAATTAGCATTTTGTTGAAGACATAACTCTAACTCCTCAAGAGTAGAGAAATGATAAGATGTCTCAATCACATGCTCAATGTGCTCATCATGTTCCTTGATTTTATTGGTTTTATAACTTTTTTGGGTTCTTTGGATAAAAGACTTGGATAATTGACTCTTATGAAGAAAATCTAATCTAGAATGTGGAAAACAAAGTGACAAACTATTGTACAAGTTGGTTGGTTGCGAGATGTCAAACCAATGTCCACTGTTGTCCCCCTCAATAATGGATTCTATTCGAAATTTTGATCATATGTAGCTCCAAACATGAATCGAGGTGCACAATCACTACAATCATGCTCATGACCCTGAGTAACAATAGGTTTCTTTCTAATTGAAAATTGATTCCTAGGATGATTCACTCCTACCGTCATGACTTGAAGTGATTGCATTCCATCCTAAGACTTAATTCTAGCATAGGTAGACCCATCATCCATGGCTTTCGTTTCCATACGACTCTCACAAACAAAGGGCTAACCTAAGAGAACTTCATAGGAGCAATTATCTTGAATAAAGAAGTGAAATTCTTCTATGATTCCTCCTATGGATATGGGCACACTAGCACAAGCTCCATACAAGGTACCTACACCATTATCTGCAATTCTCATACACCATCCATAATCTTTATCTATGGACCATCGAAATTTATCATAGACTTCTCTTGAAATCACATTGATTTCGGAGCCAGAATCTACTAATGCATCTACAATCATAGTGTTCTTATCATTGCCTATTTTAACATGCATCTTTGATGTACCTCTAGACTAAAGTTTTCTTTTAAAGTGACTTTCAGTATTGTTTTCATGATTTTCATGATCAGGTTGAATAGGTCCTAAGAAATTTTTATTAACATTTACTTCATCATCATCAAGGTCTTCTTCATTAGATTCATCAAAGTTTAAGGCTTCATTCATAGCTTGATCTTGATCTAGAGCATCTTGCATCTCAGAATCTAGATTAAGAGGAAACCTATTCCTTTTAATTAAGCTGATAAATTTATCTTTAAGAATAGGCTTTGCAATAGAGAAAACTTGTTCTAAAGACATAATCACTTGACTCTTGTTGATATATTCAGGTAGTGATGTGTGTGAACACACTAGGACTGTCGAGGCACTTTTTTCCCTCTTTAGGAGGTTTTTTTTCCCCGGCTTGTATATACGCCTATTGCCCTAATGGGCTACTTATCTTTGTACATTCTCTAGTAATACATTCAGTATTGTGTGTTTGTGCTCCAAGCTTCTTCTTCTTCCTTGTGCTGTTCACGTGCTTCTGCAGACGTCTAACTCCAACAATTGGTATCAGAGCAGGTCATCGCTTCATCTAGGGCGTCGTCGACACTCCTCTGTTTGCAGTCTCAGAATCGCACGAATTTTGCTGAGCATACTTAGCGTGTTTCTGAGATCAAATCAGCTTTGCTTTGTGGTGCCGAAATCGCAATCTGAGCTCGTTTCGGCCTCCAAACGCACTATCGCAGCGCTTGTGTAGGCTATTTCGTCTTTTTGTGCCAAAGGTATATACTAGTTTCTGTTCACCAGTTTAAGCATCTCCAAGTCTGCTAAAGGTCTAGCAGAACTCGTCTAGGCAGTTTTGTTCAACTTTTTGAGATACAATCAATTTTCTGCATCAAGGTATTTTAGTCACCGGCCATGGCTGAAAGCAGTGATGTATTTCGTATGTTGGCTGTTGAGGATAAGTTGGATGGTACCAACTACCCATTATGGGCTTATATGATGCGACATGTTTTGGTTGCAAAAGGATTGTGGAACATTGTGCAGGGTGTTGAAAGACGTCCTGTTACACCTGTAACGACAGGTACTGCAAATATAGGTGCTGGAGCTGATGAAGATGGTGTTGAAGATGATATTCCACAGATTCCTGTTCGTGCTACTATTTCTGTTGCACCTACTATAGAGCAAATTCGTTGGAATGGCAGAGATGCCCAGGCACATGCATTGAAAGCTTTGTCTGTCAAACGTGCCATTATTCCTCATATTCGCTCTTGCAGAAGAGCTAGCGATGCTTGGGATACACTTACCACATTGTACCAAGCTAGGAATGAGGCTCGTGTTGCTTACCTCCGAAAACAGTTGGAGAGTGAGCACATGAATGAAGGTGATTCTATGGACAGTTTCCTAACGAAGATCAAAGATTTGAAGGAACAGTTGATTTTTGCTGATGAGGTTATACCAGATAGCTCACTTGTGCAGACCGTTTTGAATGGTCTTCCTGATTCATATTAGAGTTTTGCTTCTACTCTTCGGTTGATGATGAAAGGCAATCCAAATGCCTTATCATTTGAGGAGTTAGTCTCTGTTCTGTTGCAGGAAGATCAGTCTAGGTAGAACAGGTCCATTATGCGTGTTGCAGATCAAGCTTTCTTGGCTAGTCAGAAGGGCAAAGGAAAATGGAGCTCTTCTACTAGTAAGCAGAAATCTGCAAATGCTGCACATTCGAAGAACTAGGATAAAGATGAGAAGAAATCAGAAAAGCAGAAATTGTTTTGCAAGTACTGTAAAGGGAATGATCATATCATAAAGAACTGTCCAAAACTGGCTGCAAAAGAGGCAAAGAAAAAGGAGGCTGGAATGGTTGTTGCAGAAGCCTCTACACCAAAAACAGAGTCTGCTAATCTTGTGCAAGAAGAAGAATGGGTGTTTACTACTGTTTGCAGTTTTGACCCATCTTCTCATGAGCAGTGCATGTCTGCAGTGGACTCAGATGTTTGGTACTTTGACAGTGGGGCGACCAAACATATTACCTCGCAGCGCAGTTTCTTCTCTTCACTCAAGCCTACCCCTACAGGGAATACTGTCACATGCGCCAACAACTCCTCTTATCCTGTTATGGGAGTTGGTAAGATCATTCTGACTACTGCTGATGGTAGTTCTTTCACCTTGTCAGATGCTTTATTTGTGCCAGGGATCAAGAAGAATCTGTTATCAGTTTCTGCATTAGCCAAGATTGGCTTGGTTGTGAAATTCGTTGATGATAGGTGTATAGTTCATGATCTATCAAATGGCGATGTGATTATTGCTTCTGGCATTTTATGTCGTGGGCTGTATAAGCTCATAGACTATGAAAGATATGTGAATGATTCGGCATGTGCAGTTCATGATTCTCAGGCTATGTCAGATGCAAAGCTTTGGCATGCACGCTTTGGTCATCTGAATTTTGCTAGTTTGCTACTGTAGAAATCTGATATGGTGTCTTCTTTGCCCAAGCTTGAGGCACCTAGAAAACATGTATGTGAAGGCTGTATTTTGGGCAAAATGCAACGTTCCTCCTTTCCAAAAGATGGTTCACTTCGGGCTACGCAGAAATTGCAGCTTGTACATAGTGATGTATGTGGTCCTATGCAGACACCCTCTTTTGGGAATTACCTTTACTTCGTGACTTTCATTGATGATTTTTCCAAGCATGCATGGGTATATCCACTCAAAGCAAAGTCCGAAGTGTTCATGTGCTTTAAACAGTTTTTGGTTTTGGCTGAAAATCTGTCAGCATGTAAAATGGCCACCCTCCCTTCTGATCGAGGGGGGGAATATATGTCTTCTGATTTTAATGCATTTCTGGCTGAACGTGGGATAAAACACCAGTGTACAGTGCCGTATACACCTCAACAGAATGGAGTTGCTAAACGAAAGAACATGTCACTCATGGAGATGGAAAGATGCATTTGATGTTGTTCCCTATCAGCAGGCTGGTGGATGCTTGATTTACTTATGCATTACTCGGCTAGATATTCAGTTTGCTGTATCACAGATGAGCAAGTTTATGCATTGCCCAGGAGTCACGCATTGGAAGGCGGTTAAGCGCATCTTTCGCTACTTGAGTGGTACTCGGCTACTTGGGTTGTTTTATCCCAAGGGGGGATCACTACCGCCAGATTTGCATGCTTTTTCTGACTCGGATTGGGCTGGTTGCTATGACACTCGTGTGTCCACCAGTGGTTTTTGCTTCATGCTTGGTAGCTCATGTATATCTTGGTTGAGCAAGAAGCAGCCTACTGTGGCCACTTCCAGTTGTGAGGCTGAGTATAGGGCAGCTTTCACAACGACTGTTGAGTGTGTGTGGCTCAGACGCCTTATGGCTGATTTGGGTGTTGGCCAGTCTTCTACCACCACCATCTTCACTGACAGTCAGAGCGCATTGGCAGTTGCGAGGAACCGTGTGTTCCATGCTCGCACTAAGCACATTGAGGTGCATTATCACTATGTCAGGGAGAGGTTCTCTGCTGGGGAGATCAGCGTGGTATATGTGCCCACACAGGAGAACATTGCAGACCTTTTCACGAAGGCTCTGCCTAGGGAGAAGTTTGAAGCTTTCCGCAAAGCTTTGGGCTTACTTCCTTTTGTGGAGTGATTTCCACATAGCTTGGCACTTCCTTATACATGAGTGCCAGCTCCTTGTTCACCGCATCACTCCCAGGGGGGATTTGTTGATATATTTAGGTAGTGATGTGTGTGAACACACTAGGACTGCCGAGGCACTTTTTTCCCTCTTTAGGAGGTTTTTTTCCCCCAGCTTGTATATATGCCTATTGCCCTAATGGGCTACTTATCTTTGTACATTCTCTAGTAATACATTCAGTATTGTGTGTTTGTGCTCCAAGCTTCTTCTTCTTCCTTGTGTTGTTCGCGTGCTTCTACAAACGTCTAACTCCAACAACTCTTAAGCAAAATCTCATCTAAAATCTCCACAGGATCTATTTTTCTCTCAATTTCTAAAATCAAGATGGCTTTAGGTTTTCTTTTTGGTTTCTTTTGTTTTTGCTCAAGATCTTGTTTTTGTTCATGTTGTTGTCTTTGGTCTTTAGTTTGTTTTTATTGTTCTTGTTTCTCTAAAGGCTTTTGTTCCATTTTTCTTTGCTTTGTCTTCTTACCTTTTTGTTTCTCCTCTTGTTTTTGTTCATTGGGTTGTGATTCTTGTTTTTTATCCTTGGGTCTCTGATGGTTTCTATTCCCTATGAGGTTTGTTTTCAAATCACTCTTCTTTCACTAGGCTCAATTTCATCTCTTTTTCATTTTTCTTCTACATTGGATATGTGAGAAATAAGAGATTGATCTTCTATCAGTGACTACCAAGATGTTATTCTCCTAATCTCATCTCGTGCTCTTACTAAAGCCTCTACGGAAAAGTCAACTTCCTTTGTGGGTTTACTTGATTCTACTTCTTGTTCATCAAGAGCTTCTAGTTTCACCCCTCTAGTTCCTGCATTTGTTATGGTTATATTTTCATAGTTTTTTTATATTCCTCCCTTACCATAATTTCCTTACAAAGGTAGATCGATAGTCACATATTTTCTTGTCTATGTCTATTACTAGTCGTTTCTCCTTAGCAACCTTCAATAGTTCACAATCTCTCAAAAAGTGCTCTAATGAATCACATCAAGGACACCTACGAAGGCCACGCACAAAACCATTTTGTTTTGAGGATTTTGATTAACTTGTGGTGGGAAATTTTGAAATTGAGGATTTTGTTGATAAGGTATAGCTTGAACAGGATAATTATGATTTTCGTAAGGCAATTGATGTATTTGAGGAGCTTGGGGAGAAGCATGTGGTACTTGAGGTGCAAGAGGAGCTTCCATAGTATACAATTGATGATTTTAAAAATTTTGATTTTGAGGATTTTGAAAAGCTGTTTGAGAAGCTTGAGGATACATGTTTTGATACATTTGAGGATTTTGCACATGAGGATGAGGATTTTGCATTGAAGGATTATGCATTGGAGGAACTTGATATGCTTTAGGAGGTACTTGTGGATTTTGATTGGGAGCTATAACATGTTGATTAGGCTCTTGAAAAAACATTGGGTTCATTTGATTTTGGAAAGTTTTGATGTAAATTGATTGTAAAGCATCTATAGTCTTGGCCAAATTGGATTGTGTGGCAATAAGACTTTCCATTTGTTTAGTGAGAATTTCCACTTGAGATTGTTCAACTACACTTTGCTTTGGCTCTACTTTAAAACCTTGACTAAGCTCCATCATTTGAGGAATAGGAGTAGAGTCAAAAAGCATAGCATGGGATTGTTCTCTAACTTGCTCCTTAGCTTGTGGAAGGCTAGCTTGAGGAAGACTAGTTTTCTCATAAAGCATGGATTGTCTTTGATGTCTATGGGCTACAACCTCTACTATTTTATGCACTTTTTGCCAATTGTCAGTAAGACCATAGCGCTTATCCAGCTCTTCTAATCGTCGTTCAACTTCCTTATGAGTTTCAGGATGAAGAAGCTTAAGAAAATTGATCACAAGATCAGGTTCCAAAGTTATCTTATCCTCATCAGGAAGTTGTTCATAGCATCTAATATACTCATTTTGTAAGTGAGTAATAGAGCTACTAGGATTTTGGGAATTGACCCATCGTAAGAATCCATCCCGATTATGTTGGCTATAATCCTCAAGATAGAATTCTTTGGGCATCTCCTTTTTGAAATCACTCCAAGGAAGACTATCATATTTAGTGACACGGTTTATGATAGAGCTATCAACAATCCGTTCAGAGAATGTTATCAAAAGATCTTCGAAAAGACCTAAAATCATAGCTTGCTCTTCAAACAAATCTATGATGCCATTGAATTTTCCCTTCCCTCTCAACATGGAAGAGACTATTCTTTGGCCTTGTTTCTCAACAATAAGGGATTTGAATCCTTCCTCCATCTTATGTGAATAAACAAGTGATGCACAAATTTCTAGATCTCTCACAAATGCATTTACTTCACCACAAAGATATGCACGATATTGTGAGAAATCCAGTGCAACACTCAAGAATGATGATGATGATAAAGGATATGGATCACAACCTCCCAACAAGATCAGAAGCAAATTCCGTGAAGCAATTCACATTGGGTTCAAATGTGGAGGTGATCACAATCCGGGTGGATCGGGTCCTCTCGTGGCACATGCAGGGGTTTATGAAGCTAGTGAGTGTTGGAAGTTTTTTTTTAATCAAAATATGAAGATGAAGATGAATTTGGATATGGAGAGGAGAGATCTCATGATTTGATTATGGAAAGGGGAACATATGAATGCAAGATAAATGCATGAACATGAATGATGAGGACAAAAGAAAACCATTCACATGAATCAATTTGGAAAGGAAAGATGGTCCAAAAAAATGGAGCTTCATATACACTTTTGACATTTAATTCATATGCATGGGTTCTTGTGGATGTATGCATGATGAGAACAAAAAGAAAACCACACACATGAATCAATTTTGAAAAGAAGAATGGTCCAAGAATAGAGCTTCTTATACACTTTTAAAATTGAAACATATGCATGGGTGTTTGTGCGTGGTATGAATGCATGTGGGTCATAATTTATGAATGAATATAAATTTATTCTCTCAATCTCAATGGATCATCCTCATTGGTTCAACGCATGACTATGGAGCCTTCTCACACATAGAAAGAGATAGAAGGAGACATGTAAATACACATAAGAGACTAAGAGAGAAGAGACAAGAGACATGAATTAAAAGATGTTGTAATGACACATATACATGAATGTTGTGATACATCAAGCTAAGCATTCTACTGGTCGAAGGCGGTCCGCACGACCCTCTCACCATGATAGTTCAATCGAATGTCACACGTAAGAGGATAGGTTCCACTTCATTGATCCTATATCTTTCTAGAATCATAATGTATATCTAAAGAAGTCTAAGACTCATAAAACCAACTTTAACTCACTCACACACTCCGCTGAGGTGAGCAAAGAAAGAGAAACCATTGGTTTTATTAGCCTATCCTAAATTTGAAGTCTAAATTAAAATTGATTCTACGAACTATGCTCTTACTAGCCCACCTTGGATCCTCACACGCTCAATTGAGGGTGATCATCTCAAGGAAACCATGTGCTAGCAAGGGCCCTATGGATGCCTAACAATGATGCTCTAGTTTGGAGGGGGGTTTTATAGTTTTTTGAATGAATTTGGGCCCTTGGATCTAGAGAAATCAACTCTCAACCCTAAGATCAGCTGCTTTTGATTAGAACCATTGGATTTATCAAATGGATGGCTAAGATTGGTTCTTTATATGATATCTAGGGCAAAGGGGGGAAAAATAGGCGCCTTCATTCTCCACCATTGGATCTGGGGCTGATCTCGATCGTCGGATCAGTGTTGACATCAATTTGGATAAGATAAGCTACTATTTTTTAACAAACTTTGCATTATTGATCTTTGACCATCAAAAAAAGGTTATCCGATGAAAAAAACTCGTGGATCCTCCTTGCTTTAAGCTTTAGTGCATCTCCACTCTTGAATGTGAGCTCGTCTTGATCGTTCAACATGGTTCAATCATTTTTGTCATGTGGCAGCCCTTCAAGCCTTCAATTTGCTTATTCTAGGAAACTGCAATGACCTTGAAAACTATATTTTATGCTCTTTGAACCTCCAAATATCATTTGATGAAGAGTGATAATTTGTAGGGATATGTTTTGAAAGGTCTCCTTTAGGAATATGCAGAAAAAACTCCGATCTGAATCTTCCTTATACAAGTTTGACTACATTTGGAAGTTTGCAAGGTGGCATTAAGGTGTCTAGGAAGCTCTGATAGCCTTGAAAATTTGTACAAATATGTAGCCACATATGATCTTTATACATGCCAAACCATATGGCTAACAAAATTCCTATGCAAGATTTTTTAGGGTCTAAGTGGAAAAATTACATTTTTTACAAAATGCACATGGCATATCAATGTGCTAGAAAATCCATTTACATGTGAAATTTAGGCTATAGACTACCTTTGATAGGCTTTATAAGTATATGAATTTTCATGTAATTTGGATACATTGAAATTTTTGTTCCAAAATTTGACCAGCTTTGACTACTACCCTAGATTTGCTTGATTTCTTCCAAAGTTTGCATGTGAACTCCCTTTGTCATCCTTGATGCATCTTGGACTTCATAGGGAATTCTCGCTACCATCACCGAATGTGTTTCTTGTATGAGCGAGAGAGGAGAGAAAATCTCGATGACACCGGATAATCACAATTTCGACTCGGTTCTAAATGGATAGTCCACCGGCCTACTATTTGGAGTCACCAAAACACAATGAGATTTATCCTTACAAAAATCCAAGCAAACTTGGTTGGGAGCTAGAATACACTAATGTCATGTATACAGATCCTAACTCTAGGCCCATGCTACAGATGTTAGGGAGATCACTTCATTTGTGATTGCCCCATACCTACACTGATGCAACCCCAATTAGTGACAATTCAAGGTTTTTGTGTGGATTGTGGGAAGGAGCATCTTTTAGGGGATTGTCCTAAGAACCCAAACAATGTGCCAAAAATCACTCCTATCAACATCATTGGGGTAGTAGTAGATTCTATTGGAAGCATGAATTCCATTGCCCCAGTGCAAGTAGTCACCAAAGCTCAAGCACTACAACAAAACCAAGGCTTACGCCAAGAAAAGGATTTCGAGGATAGTGAGACTGAGAGTCTAATTAAGAAACAGACAAGAGCTTGGAAAGATAGCCACGAGAGAATGAAGAGACAATGGTCAAAGAAGACGAGTGAGCTTGAGGAAAGCTTAAGAGAAACAAAGGCAAAGATAGTTCAAATCACCTCTCAAACACACTCTCACTCATCACCACAACCACCACCATCCCCACCACCATCTATTCAACCTCATATAACCCCACTACCACCTAGAGTAGGATCAGTCTTAGCAGATTTCACTCCCGAAGACCTAGACATGATGCGTAAAGCATATCATGCCAGAATCCAAGAAGGGCCAAATGTGACAGAACATGAAAAGTGTTACCCTAAAGCTGACCTAGAGATTGAACGAACCAAGCTTTGTGCTAAAATGGTGGAATTGGCTCAAACCATGTTTCAGGCCAGTTGTCTCTTCAAATTACTCTAGATCAGCTAAGATACAGTTGCATTTTGATGGATTATTAGAAAGATTGGAGAGGTGAATTGCAAAATCTAGAAAGGAATCCATCTCCTAGAGTAAGGACAAGGCAAGTGAAAGAAAGATCAATCCTCCCAAGGAAGCTTATGTGCGTAATTCCACTGAACCACATACCTTTTCTTCTATGAATCGGTATTCCCAAGAATTTCTAAGAGAGATTCAAGAAGAGAAATGGGCAAAAGAAAGTGAAAATCCTCCTCCCATTGAACTTGTGGATGACTTGATCACTTCCCACAAGATATTCCTTCTATTTATGGAGAACAAGAGGATGCCCAGCCAAGTGAACGATTAGACTTCGAGTCTAATTCCTTGCAAAAATTACCCCATTTCACAGGTCCATGGGAAGCAAAATGTACCTCTATGAGAGCACCCACTGTCGTGGTAAGAAACAAAGACTCAGTCATACCTAGGAGTATGGAAGTAGTGAAGAACACTAAAGTGCAATGCAATCTCACTTTGGAAGAGCTACTCAAGGTTAAGCTAGAATCGAGTGCCAATCGAATGCCAGAAGTAGCCAAAACCCATTCCTGGGTAGGATCACATAAAACAGTTCCAGAAATACCCTTGGATAAGATAGGAGACATGGGTGAAGGAGAAGAAGGAAACACTTATCTTCCTATCACTCATTTAAAGCAATTGCGGAGCTACCTAGGCTAAGGAATTTCAAGGAAGTACAAGCCTTCATGGGGCATTGTGGATATTATCGATGTTTCATTCACATGTATGCCATCATTGCAAAGCCTTTGTACTCTCTTTTAACTAAATTTGAGTGGACGGACAAATGTGAGAACTCCTTTAACGAGCTTAAATGATGATTGTGTTCAGCACCAATCTTGACTACACCAGATTGGAACAAGCCCTTCCATGTTCATGTGGATGCATCCAATTATGCTATTGGGTGTGTACTAGCACAAGCTACTAGTGAAGGTAACATGGATCTTCCCATTGCCTATGCAAGTGGACAATTGAATGCGGCTGAACGAAATTATACCACTACTAAAAGAGAAGGATTAGGTATGGTATATGCGGTTAAAAAATTTAGACATTATTTGCTTGCAAATAACTTTAAATTTTTTACAGTCCATTAAGCATTGTTATATCTAGTGAACAAGCCATGCAATAATGGTAGATTAGTAAGATGATTTCGCTTACTAATGGAATATGAATTTGAAGTTGTGGTTAGGAAAGGTAGGACTCACCTTAGGGCTGACCACCTTTTTAGATTAACTTCAAGAGAGTACCCTCAAGGAGTATCAGATGACCTTCCTGATGCTTACTTGCTCAATCTAGAGGTAGTGCCTGAGTGGTCCAAAACTATAGTGCCTATTCTCTATTTTGGCCAAAGCATCCAGTACTAAAAGCCAAGGATAAAGAAGTAGTGAGGTCCCACAACTATCACATCATGGTAGGCACACCAATCGAGGTATACTAGCTTGCTGTGTAGAAGAAGATGAGCATGCAAAGTGGTTGAAAATAGCACATGTACGTGTGCTACAGCAACATCATTCCAAACATAGAACCCTACAGACTTTGCAAAGGTTAGGGGTAGATTGGCCAACAATGGAGGCAGATGTCTATAGGACGTGTAAGGAATGCCCAATCTGTGCTGTCAGACCACCTATGGACCATGCCACTCTATATCAAGTGTCCTTAGCACCGCAATGGAGAAATCCATTAGTAGCCTTTTTTAGGACAAAAACATTCCCTCAAGAGATGACATTGGCTAGACAAAAGATCTTAGAACAGGAAGCACTAGATTATTTTCTCATTGGAAATAATTTATACAAGCATAGTAGAGATGGATACCTAAGACTATGTGTCCATGAGAGTGAATATCTCAAGATCTTGGAGATTGCTCACCAAGGTGCAGCAAGAGGACACTTTGGATTAGATAGGGTGATCAAAGCTATACTATTTGCAGGTATTTGGTGGCCAACACTTCACATGGATGAACATACCTATGTGAAGAGGTGTGATATTTGTTAATGAACTCAGTACCCTATATGCAAAGATGAGATGCCATTGAAACCTATGATGGGTGGATGTGCATAGCCTAAGTGGGGAAGAGACTTTGTCAGTCCTATTAATCCACTAGCTAAGAGTTCATATGCTGAATATATTATTGCTGCCACAGACTATCTGACCAAATGGGTAGAAGTGAAGTCCACAACGAAGAATGATGCTCAAACAATGGCTAAGTTCTTATATGAGAATGTATTCACTAGATATGGGATACCAATTGAGTTAGTAAGTGGCAGAGGCACGCACTTCTTTAACAAAGTCATTGAAAAGCTTCTCCAAGAATTCTTGGTAGCACATAAGAAATCTTCTCCCTATCACCCACAAGCTAACGGACAAGCCGAGAGCACAAATAAGATTCTATGTAATGTGTTGACAAAATTGGTGAATAATAAATGCCCAGATTGGGAAAAACAACTACACCATGTTGTTTGAGCACACAAAATTTCCTACAAAATGGTACTCCAAGCCACACCCTATCAAGAGCCCCTCATAGAGGAAATGCTAAACTGACTCAATACTGCAAAGAAACATAAGGTAGAGGGAAAAAAGTTCAAGAAGAAGCACAGGCAAAAGCCATAGAACACATCTAATGAATGAAATTGAGAAGACAAGGTAGAGATCATCCTAGGTTAGATGCTTATGAAGCTCGAAGATATCACATGGCCATGTGTAAAGCATCAGGTGTACGTTCCCACAGAATAGTTGACTGACGTCCTTTTGTAACGAGGTAGGACACAAGGAAAATGCCAGGACTATAAGAGCATTGATTGACTTAGGAGTAGCCACTAGTGCAGTTAGAGTTTCTTACTGTCACGAGTTGAAATTAAGTATCAATCCTATAGAAGCATATCTCATAGGATTGGGAGGTGTGGAAACCCCTTGCATGGGTGAGGTGGAGCTTCCCATCTACCTACAAGAGGTTCTTATGATAATGAAGGTGCTAGTGTGCCAAGATGAGGACCTCAGTGAATCTCTTGTCTTGGGTCAAGACTAGATTATAATCATGCAGTCAACTTGAACCTAAGAAGTGGACTTCTTTAGGTCTAGGTGAATCAAAACCGCATAACAATTGAGCTAGAAAATCGTGCACTCAAGGAACTAGGAATGACACCCATTCTTGGTCCTTCTAGGAGTACACATGAAGATAAAGATGTTGTTCTTGCCCAAAACTCTGTGATATAGAAGGATGATTTTCTCAACAAAAAAGTCAAGGATCTGATGGAACTCCCTTCTTTTCCAAAAGTGATTGAGACAAAGAGAACCAAGGAGTACAAGAAGCAGAGGAAGCAGACAATCTATGCTCATGGTCAAAGGAGAGCATGAAGCTAGATGACTCAAATTCTGAAGCAGATTTGGATATGAAAGGGTGAACAACCCTCTGCTCAAGAGATAGTACCCCAATGATGCACCAAACCAACTACTTAGGCAAGGACTACAAAGACAAAATATTCCAAGAATCTCCCAAAACAGACCATTTCCATTTGGGTCCCAGAGCGGTCAATGAAGGTTGACCCCAATGCACGATAAATTTGGGTGCCTAAGACCTACTTACATGCTCAAGGAGCTTCACATAAGCTCACAAGCTTGAATAGCCACTCACAATCACTCACATCATATACTTCAAGACCTATAATTACAATCAACACTTTCACACATGAGATCACACCTAGAACTGTTTGGAAACAGGTACCCAAAAAGTCCCAAATCCAAGAAGACATGTTTTAGAAACATGTAAAGATCATCACAGCCACAAGATGCAATCCCATAAAGAAAATTTGAAGAGTTAAACCCTGTAACAAGCCCCCCAAACTAACCATGTAAACTACTGTGCACAGGAATAGATGCATTTGAGTACCATGCACAACCAGAGTATGCATACAAGAACATTATTGGATCCCTAACTCTCATGTACATACACAGTACACCACTCTGACTAACCTCTAACCTCAAAGAATGACATGTTGGTATTGTAGAGGGAACACGAGATTATCATGTTTCCTACACAATGCTAATATGATTTTCTTCTTCCAACAAAAAAGCATCAGAAACTAGGAGAAATATCATGGCTAAAGTAGCAAGAACTAGCTCTCCGGCAGGCACAAATCAACAAGTTGTCAATATGGAGAGCTTATCCATCATGCATGAGACGAATGAGAGACCAGAGGAGTTGTAGGCCATACAGATCATACCCATACAAGACCCCCCAAGCAGCCATACCATGCCTATAGCAAAACCTCCCATCGGTTTATTGAAGTAGCAGGACCATTGGGAGAGCGCTCATACCTTTGGGAGACAGAGCTAGAGTTCAATGGCAAGTGGGGAAAGTACCATTTCTTCACTTGAGAGTTTGAGAAGTTACAAAATGCAGAAGAGTTACACCCAATGTGGCAAAAAGAAGGATTAGATACGTACTTCAGTGCTCAACTTCCCAAACCTGACCTCATGTGGTGCTATTATCTTATCAACACCCTGACTCCTAGCAAGAATCCCAAAGCATGTTTGTGCTTCCATCGCTAACTAGAGGAAATGAATTGAAGCAGTTTAGGTTAACCACTAACCTAGTATGGGAGGCTCTAGATATGAAATGAATGCACATACCTCTGACAAGGAGATTCTAGTACCAGATAGCATGAAGAATAGAAACCTCAAAAAACTAAAAGGTATGGTGGCCATGATGCCAAACATTGTAGTTCACCTAAGAATGTGTATGCATCATTTTGCATTCACAACACAAGACAGGTTCACCTTTTCACCTAAGAATCTTTGGTTTAGTTTATAACTCGCAGAGACTCAGAACCTAACCATTAACCTACCTCATTGGATTATTAATCAAATCCACTTGGCACACAAATGATGGCCATGCAAGTCAATCTTGTATGGATGTTGTGCATTGACTAGGATCATTTGTAGATGTTTGGCTTATGACAGATCATCTATTCCAGGGCCGAATATCCACAGGACCCCCTTCAAAGAGAATGCGAGGAGCAGTACCATGTGCTCAACCATGAGGAGCCACCTTAACCCTAGATGTCACTCCCCCACCTCGACATTTATGCCCATTCACACTGCGCTTTCCAAGATGCATCTCTGAGGGCCCAAGTTTGATATTTTTGCCAGTCCCTTTAGACATTGAGTTCCCTGGAGGGGTACACTTGGAAGAGCTCACCAATGAGGATTTTGAGCAGATCTTAAGAGAAGTGAATCTTGAGTCAACTGAGGAACAACTGGATGAAAGATCTCAACCATAAGCAACCACATCACAAGTGATAGTTATCATAGTCGACAAGGATGAAGAAGACAATGAAGATGATGATGAGGATGAAGAGTCTAAAGGAGACGATGATGAACACGAGGGAAGACAACAAGAAGAGCAACAAGAAGTGCCAGAACTTGTAGGTGCCCCGATGTATACCCTCGAGTTACAAAGATTGTATGATACAATCAACGCGGTGCAAGAACGGCATAGAGTCTCATTTGCATCAGGCCATGCTTTGATCGATCAAATCTTTGCAGATGAAGGGATGGACCCTCACTTCATCAGTTCACTCAAATTATTAACGGAGTCCTTGGGAGTTCAAGAGGCCGTATGCACATCACTACAACAATCAATCCGCTATGACAAACGCAGAGTGGAAACAAGGCCATAAGTAGCCAAAGACATACAAATACCAATATCTCAACCAGAAGCAACCATCAAACCCACAACTACCTTGACATCCACCATCGATCTTACTATAAAGATATTTGTACAAACATCACCAATCTCACCTAAGCACCCCCCATCTTTCCCACCTCCGCCACCTACCACTGATGAAACCATTGTAGTACTAACAACCATTACGCAAACCCCAACCTCATCAATGTCCTTTTTCTTCCGCAAACTAACCTCCCAAGCCACACTCTTTTCTTCTATTACCAAACCTCTTTTTAGTTCCCCATTTTTTTCTACAGATCCCATCATTGGACACACCATTATACCTAGCATAGAAGGACACCCAAGACCCACCAAAGGTAGTTTAGGTATCCCCTCATACCCCCATTCACACATTCCTCTTCCCCGTGATCCATACTTCCCATTTGCCTCCTCCATTTTTCCCTACACTTCAATCGTGACGATGTCCCCCCCTCATTACATGTCTTTCATGGAAAGTTTCATTCGTGTCCCCATCCCACACATGTTAGGCTCACAACCACTCACTTCCACTTCATTGTACACACATACCATGATCACTTCACCTACCATCCCCACTTACATGGTAGCTCCTGCATGTACCGCACTGTCCAATCCTATGGACATTTCACCACCCACTGCACCTCCCCCTCCCTCCACGATTCCACCATCTCCCATCCCCTACCACCAACTTCACCTGCACCCACCTCTTTGTTAGACACATCACCCACCGTTCCCATCCCCATTCTCGCTGCACTCCACCCTGCCTCCGCTCATACTGTACATAATATATTCAATACAATAATTCAATGTGTATCACAACTACAACAAGATTATCAAAGACTGGAAGATCGGAATGCTGCTTTCTAGGTAGAATTGCAAAGATTGCAAGCAAGAGTCACAACCTTGGAAGCGGATAATGAAACACTCCAGGCAGAATACTTCACCTTACAACAAGCTCATGTAGAACTAGAGTCCAAGGTACTCGATGTGGATGCCCAAGCCCTCAAGGACTTGGAGACAATGCTACAGGAGCAAAATCTCACCAATGCAAAGCTATGAAGAAACCTAAGAATTCTTGGTAGTGCATAAGAAATCTGCTCCCTATCACCCACAAGCTAATGGACAAGCCGAGAGCACAAATAAGATTCTATGTAATGTGTTGACAAAATTGGTGAATAATAAATGCCCAGATTGGGAAAAACAACTACACCATGTTGTTTGGGCAAACACAGTTTCCTACAAAATGGTACTCCAAGCCACACCCTATCAAGAGCCCCTCATAGAGGAAATGCTAAACTGACTCAATACTACAAAGAAACATAAGGCAGAGGAAAAAAAGTTCAAGAAGACGCACAGGCAAAAGCCATAGAACGCATCTAATGAATGAAATTGAGAAGACAAGGTAGAGATCATCCTAGGTTAGATGCTTATGAAGCTCGAAGATATCACATGGCCATGTGCAAAACATCAGGTGTACGTTCCCATAGAATAGTTTACTGATGTCCTTTTGTGACGAGGTAGGACACAAGGAAAATGCTAGGACTATAAGAGCATTGATTGACTCAGGAGTAGCCACTAGTGCAGTTAGAGTTTCTTATTGTCATGAGTTGAAATTAAGTATCAATCCTATAGAAGCATATCTCATAGGATTGCGCGGTGTGGAAACCCCTTGCATGGGTGAGGTGGAGCTTCCCATCTACCTACAAGAGGTTCTTATGATAGCGAAGGTGCTAGTGTGCCAAGATGAGGACCTCAGTGAATCTCTTGTCTTGGGTCAAGACTAGATTATAATCATGCAGTCAACTTGAACCTAAGAAGTGGACTTCTTTAGGTCTGGGTGAATAAAAAACGAATAACAATTGAGCTATAAAATCGTGCACTCAAGGAACTAGGAATGACACCCATTCTTGGTCCTTCTAGGAGTACACATGAAGATAAAGATGTTGTTCTTGCCCAAACTCTGTGATATAGAAGGATGATGTTCTCGACAAAAAAGTCAAGGATCTGATGGAACTCCCTTCTTTTCCAAAAGTAATTGAGACAAAGAGAACCAAGGAGTACAAGAAGAGGAGGAAACAGACAATCTATGCTCATGGTCAAAGGAGAGCATGAAGCTAGATGACTCAAATTCTGAAGCATATTTGGATACAAAAGGGTGAACAACCCTCTCCTCAAGAGACTGTACCCCAATGATGTGTTGGTGCAAGGCAATCAACAATTGAAGTTTTGACAAAGTTTTGAAGTAAAGGATTGAAGAAAAGGTCAAGATATGAAGCATGAAGAAAGTACATGTTCAGAGAATGAAGATATGTATACATATGTACATTAACTTAGAGTTAGCTCACTTATACTTTTGTATGGTTAGGAGCTTGTACATATTTGCCTATATATAAAAGGAAAAATGTCGGGGCAAATGAGGGAGAGAGTGTGAGAGAACAAGTTTTGAAGAGAATTAGAAGTCATTAGACACTTGTGAAGTAAGAGATAGCTCTCTCATCCAGATGTAAAACTTTTCAGTAATGAAGAAAAGTTGCACCCGATTTTTCTGTGCATCTCCTTCTGTACTTGATCAATTCAAGAATCCTTTTGTAGGTATCTAATTCCATAGTTAATGAGTCTATGGTTAAAGTTTGAGAGCCTAATTGTAAACAGGCTGTGAGAATTATGAGTAGGAACATTCATATGTGAGGAAGTGTTGAGTGTCTTCTGAAACAGGCGCAATCTCAATGGTCAAAGAAATAGTTAGTTCTCAGTACACATTGTAAAGTTTTGTAGAAATGAGGAGTCAAAATCTAAGTTGGAAGGTAAGCCATCTATGGCTAAAAGCATTTGCATAAACGGATTCTATTTTGGGAGAACCAAGCTTTAGAAGTTTGCAGGTGTCAAAGTCGACTATAAAGAACTATAGTTTTAGACATAGGTGATTTGTTGAGATCATTTCTCAAGATCTACTGAGTCTTTTGAAATGATTTAACTTGGAGGAGGTGCACAAACTATAGAAGACACCTTGTACAAAGTTTTATAAAAAACTTTACACATTTGATAAGTCAATGAATGAGTTATGTGCAACAGACTTTCTGTGTAGACATCTTCTTCACAGTTTTATTCAAGATTTTGGTAGTTGATTATTGATACTTTAAATTGGTGAAGATTTTAAGTTATTCTTGATATATAGGTGCTCTAACTTCAAGAATAAGTTTTTCGTTTGGAGATTAACACTCTCCATCAGTGGTATCAGAGCAAGAAGCATCAAAATTGAAGAATGGGGGACCCCGACTGCTGCAGTCATAAAGAATTCAACATTTGAAGAACACAAAGCTTGAGAATGAGATCTGAAGATATCAAGGAAGACAAAAGGAACTTCATTCGAAGCAGAGGTACACTTATTTCTTATAAAGGTTGAAAAATCTAATACACAGGTGAAGAAAGGATGGGAGATTCTCTTCAGATAGAGAAATTATATAGAGAGAACTATCCAGCATGGTCAAGAGGATGGAAGCTCATCTTATGAGCAAAGACTTGATAGGTTATATCACATGTGAAGAAGAAAAGCCTCAATTCAAAGATCCTAGTGTTCCAACCAGGGATGAATTGTCAGATTTGAAGACTTGGATGAAGAAAGATGCTCAAGCTAGGAGCATTATCTATATGGGAGTTAATGACTACTTGCTACCTCATATTAGAGGTCTTGAAAGTGCAAGTGATATATGGAATGCTTTGGAGGAGCATTTCCAAAACACCACAAAGTCAAGGAAGGCATCCTTGTGGGCAAAGTTTACCACATTCAAGAAGAAGGCCTCTCAATGCATTTCAGATTATGTAACAAGGATGAAGGACATTGCAGATGCATTAGGAGCAGTTGATGAAGATATTTTGAGGAGGATAAATTGGTAAGGCAAATCCTCACAGGTTTGAGAGGTGATGACAAATGGAAGCCATTCATTTTATCTATTGAATTATCACTAGATCATTTTACTCCTGATTTAAATCAGTTGCTAGGACACATGCTAACCTTTGAGTAGGATGTCAAAGGTGAAGGTGATAAAAGTGAAGGTCAAGCAATGTATTCAAAGGATAAGAAGAACAATAGCAAAGGGAAGCAACAAGCAAATGAAGATGAAGGAACAACTAGCCAGGCTAAATTCCTAAGAGGAAGAGGAGGTGGCAAAGGTAGAGGAAGAGGCAGAAGTAATAAAGATGGAGTCAAAGCTTGCTGGATTTGTGGTAAGACAAATCACTTAGCTCATGATTGTTGGCATAACGCTCAGAATAATGGTGGATATAATCAGAACTTTAATTCAAGAGGAAGAGGTGGCAGAAATCAAAGAGGTAATTTCAGAGGTAGAGGTTATTTTGGAAGAAATGCAGGTAGAGGATTCCAAATCCAACAATACAACAATACCTACTACAATTATGCTTCAGATCAGAAGGAGGATTCAACATTGATAATGAATGCAACTTGTGAAAGGCAAAGTGAAGATCAAAGAGTCTTCTACATTGACTTAGGGTGTAGCAATCACCTGAGTGGCAACATAGCTTTGATGACTGATTTGGAGAATAAGGTAACTAATCATGTAGTTCAAAACAGGTGATAATACAAAGCACAATTTGAAGTCAATTGGATCAGTGAAGGCCAAGGATGGAAGTACTCTCTTGATTAAGGTTTTGTATATTCCTACAATTCCAAAGAATCTGATAAGTGTAGGACAAATTGTTGAAAAAGGTTATGAATTTAGGTTCACTAATGAAGGAGTTTTTGTGGAAGACCCTAGCAATGGGTATAAACAAATTGTTTCAGGGAAGAAATAAGGAAGATTGTTCACATTGAAGATTCAAGGTAAGATTGGTCATGCCTTGTTCAAATATGGAGGACATAAGATCTCTGAGTTAGATCTTTGGCACAAAAGGCTTGGACATTTCAATGAAAGAGGTATTAAAGATATGGTTAACAATGGTTCAGTGCTTGGATTGCCTAAGGTTGCAGGTCAACATATGACATACAGATGTGAGGCATGTCAACTAGGTAAGGCTCATAAGCAATCTTATTCCAAGCATGGTTTTATGTATTCAGAGAAGCTTGAGTTGGTACACACAGATGTGTGGGGACCGTCAAAGGATTTCAGTATCAATGGTTCAATGTATTATGTAATTTATGTTGATGATGCTACCAGATGGATCACTATCTATGTGATCAAAGATAAATCAGAGGTATTCAATACATTCAAACATTATCATGTGTATGCAGAAAGAATCACATGTCAAAAGTTGAAGAGACTAAGGTCAGATGGAGGGGGAGAGTATTTCTCTAATGAGTTCAATGATTACTTGTGGAATGCAGGTATAAAAAGGGAAAGTTGAAGAGACTAAGGTCAGATGGAGGGGGAGAGTATTTCTCTAATGAGTTTAGTGATTACTTGTGGAATGCAGGTACTCTCCTCAACAAAATGGTGTAGCAGAAAGGAGGAATAGAACTCTTGTTGAGTTTGCAAGATCCATGATGAAGGAGAAAAATTGTCCCAATTATTTGTGGGCTGAGGCTGTAAATACAGCTACTTATTTGGTCAATAGATTACCATGTAAATCTTTGCAGAGTATGACACCATATGAGGCATGGTGGGGTAAGAGACCTACTCTAGATCATTGCAAAGTATTTGGATGTTTGGCATATGCATATATGCCATCTCAATTGAGACACAAATTGGAACCTAAAGCTGAAAAATATGTGTTTATTGGATCTGATGATAAGCAGATGGGATATAGGTTGTGGAGTCCATCCACAAAACAATTCCTTGTGTCAAAAGATGTTACATTTGATGAGCAAGGTTCTACGTATGCAGGTACAATCAATATTTATGCAGATAATGAAGAAGTCGTGAATCAAAAGAGAGGTAAATCAAAGGTTCAAATATTTGATGAAGAAGAGAACAATGAAGTACATGTTGAAGTTGAAGAAGTGCCAAGGTTTGATCCAGAATGTGATGAACCAGAAACCTGAAGGAGTGGAGAACTCAGAAGGTCATCAAGACACAAATGGAAACCTACAAGGTATAGCTATGACACTTCTTTTTTGGCTACCAAAGATTATGCTTATATGATAAAGGCAGATGAAGACCCTTCTACATATGAAGAGGCAAAAGGTAAGGAAAATTGGGAGGAAGCTATGCAAGAAGAGTATGATGCATTGATGGAGAATGACACATGGGATTTGGTTCCTAAACCAAATAGTCAGAAAATCATTGGATGCAAATGGGTCTACAAGACAAAGAGGTTCGCAGATGGAAGTGTGTCTAGGTATAAAGCTAGACTTGTGAAAGGATTTGCTCAAACTTATGGTATAGATTATGATGAGACCTATAGTCCTGTGGCAAAGATGACAACCATCAGAACACGCATAGCTATTGTTGCATGTAAAGGTTGGAAATTATGTCAATTAGATGTGAAGAATGCTTTTCTAAATGCTTATATTCCATATGATGTTTTCATGGAGCAACCACAAGGGTTCAGAGATGAAAGGTATTCAAATCATGTATGTAAGCTCAAGAGAGATTTGTATGGTTTGAAGCAGGCTCCAAGGGCATGGAATTATAGACTTGTGAAGTTATTGAAGGAACTTGGTCTTCAAGTATCTAAAGCAGATAGTAGCTTGCTTGTTAAAGCAAGTGATGATGGGTGCATTTACATGTGCATATATGTTGATGATATAATTCTTACAGGTACATATGAGAAAGGAATTCAAAGCCTAAAGAAGCAAATGGAGAAAGAGTTCAAGATTAGTGACTTGGGAGATTTGTCATATTTCTTGGGCATGGAGATCTCATACACTCAACATGGAGTGTATGTAACTCAAGAAAGGTATTTGAAAAACTTGTTGGTCAAGTTTAAAATGGATGATTGCAGGGTAGCACCTACTCCACTGGAAGTGAATCACAAATTGAGCAGATATGGAGGAGAAGAATTCAAGGACATGAAGCTATATCAAAGTTTGGTTGGTAGTCTGATTTATGCTACATTAACTAGGCCTGACTTGTCATATGTAGTTGGAGTATTGTCTCAATTCATGCATTGTCCTAGGAATAACAGCACAACAAGCGTGAGAGCTTTAATTGATTCAGGAGCAGCCACTAGTGCAGTTTGGCGTTCTTATTGCCAGCAACTGCAATTGGAGGAAAACCCCTAGAGGCATATATGATAGGATTAGGAGGTGTTGAAACCCCTTGCATGGGAGAGGTGGATCTACCCCTCTACATTCAGGAGGTACTAATGTCAGTAAGAGTGCTAGTATGTGAAGACGAGGATCTTACTGAGCCTCTTGTCTCAGGCCAAGACTGGATCTATGATCACGCAGTCAACCTCAACCTAAGAAGTGGAATTCTTCAGGCTTGGGTAGGCCAAAGCCGTCTTACGATTGAATTAGAAAATCAAGCACTCAAACCAATAGAACAGGCACCAACTCCTGGTCCCTCTAGGAATCCACATAAAGATAATGATGCTCTTCTTGTCCAAACTTCTATGGTGGAGAGGATTGTCAATCTTACCAAAGGTACAAGAGTCAATGAGGAGTTCGCAGCGGGGTCAAAGGAGATTCTAAACATGAAGACCAAACACTATACAACACGAAGGAGGCCATTGATCAAGAAGCAGGAGCGCCAACTAGTGCAACACGGAGTACCTCGTGGCGCGAAGCAGATCTGGATACGCAAGGATGGAAAACCCACAACTCTAATAGCAGACTCTCGAGGAGGCCACAAACAAGCCACACCATCACGGACACAAGTGAAGGAGTCCCCTAGACAACCTCCTAGGCACACCACGTCTATTTGGGTCCCTAAGCGGTCAATGAAGGCTAGCCCCAATGCTAGACACATATGGGTGCCCAAGGCCTGTTTACGAGCCCAAATAGCTCCAACTCTAGTTATTGGCATAATTCAACACTCACACGTCCTCTCGACTAACAACGCAGGAACTCTACCTAAAGACCACCCTAACCCACACTCAACCAAATCGAGAAATGTCTGGAAATGGGTGCCCAAAAGGCCCCAACTCCATCACACTCTAGTTCATAAATCTCTACCTGTCTTTAGCTCTAAGAGCTACGAACCCTCTAGCAAAGTTTGGAGACTTAAACCATGTATCAAACCCCAGACCCAATTTTTGTAAATCCATCCTCTCTGACATAGGTGCATTCTGAGTCCATTGCATAACCAAAGTAGACATCTAGGATGATACTGACCTCTAATCACCACCCACATCTATCACAAGCACTTCACCTCTGACCACTAACCTTCGGGATTGTCATGTTAGTATTGTGAAGGGAACACCATTACATCCTGTTTCCTATGCAACACTAATGTGCCTTTCTTCTTCTAGCAGATAAGCACCCGATTCCCATGGCAGCAGCAGCAGGCATGAGTTCTCAGGCAGGCACCAGCACTCAAATCAATTGGGATACCATGCCTGTGGAGGTTCCACTGACAGCTAGGCCGGAGGAGCTTTTGAACGTAAGAAGAATTCCCATTCCAGATCCACCAAGTGGCCTAACAGAAAGAGTAAAGGGGCATTCTCATTGGTTCAATGAGATGCCAGGGGATTTGGGGGACGCAGATCATATCTGGGAATCCAAGATGGAATGTGGAGGAGTGTGGTGGACCTTTCAGTTCTTCTCACGAGAATTTGAAGCATTGCAAAATGCAGCTCCTCTTCAGGATATTTGGCAGAAAGCGGGATTGCAAGATTACTTTAGTGCAGCCTTGCCTAGACCGGATTTTCTTAGGTGCTACTACTTGATAGCCACACTGAAGCCGACAGGGGATAAAGATCATTCAGGCACATTCTGGGTGCCCTCCCTATCAAACCAGGAGGAAATGAAGAAGTTTGAGTTGAATGTTACCTTAATCAGGGAAGCTCTTCAGATGTATGGCACCCACGTTCCCTCTGATAGAGATCCCTTGATACCAGAGTCAATGAAGAGCAACAGAATCAAGAAGTTGAAAGAAATGTGTGCCCTCACCCCTAACATCGCCATGCCCCTGCGAATGTGCCTTCAACACTTCGCATTTCCAGCTCAAGACCGTTTTACCCAACCTCACAAGAAAATATGGTATGGATTATATCTAGCAGAGACAGGAAGCTTGCCAATTAAGATGCCTGTGTGGATTCTGGACCAATTGTATGAAGCAGGCAAGCGGGGTGTGAGGAAGCATACGTTACATGGCTGCTGTGCGATCACTAGAATTATTTATAGATGTCTTGCATATGACGTGCCAATAGCCAGGGCCCTTAAATACTCACAACTGGAGTTTTTTCAAGGGGCAGAAGTCAGGGAATCAACCGGCGAAACAAATGCGTGGATCACTCTCCCAGGTCATGATCCCTCACGAGGCCACAGCCGAAGCTCCCCCTAGAGAAGAAGCCCACGTGGCACCTTTCACGGTACATCTCCAAGGAACTCAATCAGGGGGTGTGGTACAGCCCACTCCATCCGCCCCTCCACTACCTACCGATGTCGAGTTTGCATCTATGGCCACCTTAACTGAGGATCCCAATTTTGATTTTGAAAGATTCCTGCAGACGGCCCACTTATCTGATAGTGAAGGTTTTTCTGACAATGCCGATCCGGGATCATCATCCCAAGGAGAACAGCCACAGGGCGAGACAAGCAGGGTACATTGGGAAGAAGAGGCACAACATCCTCATGGTCCAAGCACACAAAATCAGGAAGAAGAACGGGGGAATGAACCAGAGGAGAGTAAAGAGGAGGCCCCTGCCTACACGGCACAACTCAAATGGCTATACAAGACAATCAAGCAGGTACAGAGAAGACATAAGATGACAGAAGAGGCGAATAGAGCTCTAGTGAACCAAATGCTTCAAGCCGAGAATGTCGACTCACATGTTGTTGAATCATTGAATCTATTGGCGGAGACATGTGGGATCGGGGAAGCATTGAGGACAATGGTCTATCAGGAGAACCCTACCTATGATCAACGAAAGATTGATACACGGCCACGACGAGGAAAAATGATTCAAATGGAAGTCTCTACTGCCTTGCCTACCACAATTTCAGAGGATGTTCACATGACGAGCCCAAGTCCCACTGACGAACAAGATGTAATTACACAGGTACCATCTCCACCGTCACCTTCCATTCAACCCTCAGAACCCTTCTCCACTAGTCTTTCTGAACAACCGATATCCACCCATCATGAAACCATTGTACACACCTCTGTTTTTACATCCTTCCCTTTACCCACATCCATCACTTCCACCCAAATTTTTGAACCTCACATCGGTCATCCTGCCACCGATCAAACCATAATAGGTCACCCTTCCTATCTCCCCGCCCTTGGACAACCACTTGCCACTAGCCAGACCTTATCCCATCCTTTTCCATTCGCCCACACCCAAACCCTATCCACCACTTCCCTAGTAACTGCCTCATACTCAACCCAAGTCACACAACCGTCATTCTGGACAAACCTTGTAAATATACTCCAACAGGTCGAGAACTATAATAAAAAGTCCCTTTCCCAACCCCACTCCCCCACATTCACTGCCACCACTAACACACCACCTACCGTTCCCGTATTCACAATTCACACTCCACACACTCTCACATCCGATCCCATGGATATTTCACCATCCACAGGAGCACTAGAAGAAAATAACACAGAGCTGTGCAATCTCTTGGCTCAACTCCAAGCACGAGTCGATGCCTTGGAACTAGGTAATACAACACTACAACACCAGGTGACTGCCCTCCAACACTCGAAGACAGAACTCGAAGCTAAGTATGTAGAGACAGGCAAAGCTATGGAGGAACAACTCAGAGAACAAATGGGCCGCAATGTGAGACTTCAACGCAACATGGCCCTACTACGTCACCATCTAGCAGCGGCTCAAGAAGAGAACCGAAGGCTACAACAACAAAACCAGGAGAACCTAGAAGCGACCATGGAAAACACCCCGGGAGCACCTATAGACCCTGCAAAATTCTAGGCTGTCCCCTCAGAGCATATTCAACAGGTTTTAGAAGGTTATGCGACCCTCTTGGAAGCCCATGATCAGTTGGCAGACCAGATAAAGGAACTACAAGGATCCAAAGTACCGACAACACACCCACCCACACCTAAAGAGACGGTCGATGCCGCTACTTCGCCAGAACCTGAACCTTCAACCAACAGTGAGGTACTTGAGCTACGACAACAGGTTGCAGAACTAAAAATCAAGTTGTTACAGTATGAACGACCTCCCTCTCCACCTGATCAAACCATAGAAGAAGAAACAGTAGTCATTCCAATGGAGGAGACATTTGAAGACAATTATGAGCCTCAACCCCTTCCAGGAGGCAGAATTACGGAGGAAGGCCAAGACACATATGAGGAGCCCCCATCGGCATGGATGAAGCAGGTAGAGGAGATGGGCCACACTCACTAAGAGCGCGTAGCAACTCAGATGCTGGCCATGAAAACCATTGAGGAGTCTATACTCAAGTCTGAATATTTCTCGAACTTGGCTCCTAGGTGGTTGATCACCAGTTTAGAGTTACAATATAAGCCCTATTTTGTACTGCTGGCTGACTATAATGCTGAGATCAAACGCATAACCAACCAGTACCCTACGTAACACAGTTCGAACCCGAGGACATTCCAGAGGCAGCCAGAAAGGGGGCCATATTCCAACCCATATGGAGGCAAAAGTTACTGGAGACCTATCCGGAGATGTTACGAACATGGGATCACGCTCCCATGCATTTGAAGTATAACCCTTGCTTTGGTCCAGTACAAAGAAGAAGATCATGGAAAGCATTCGCCATCAAGGTTCAGAACAACGCAAATTGTAAAGAATGGCTCAATTACCCCGCAATCGCACCCCCAACCGGCATACCTACAGTATCATACATGATAGCCACCATCAGACATTGGATGCCACGCCTCCACCCCATACCGGATGTCGCCGCTCAAATGATGCTCAAAATTTTGGACATGATGCAAGTGGTGCTAAAAACCTTTCAAAATGTACGTAACATCCAGCCTTCAATTCCGGGCTTCATCAATGGTAATTATGATTTACTGTATGACATGAGCATGACCTCGAGCATTCGAGTAGCTTACGCATGGCATGCACGAATAAGATATCTCCCTGCCTGCTACAAGCAAACCTTTGATGATATGTTCACCACGGGGTTTTGGGAGTCACACTCAAAAGTATTCGCACCACGCCCAACCCCCCTGCTACAACTATTTGCGTGTGAACAAACCATGCACTCGGAACTCTACACCACACCACACCCTGATATGCCAGGAGCAGTCAATTGGGATGCCCTTCAGAGAGATTTGGTCCGGGGACTACGCATCAAGGAACAAGAAGTGGCAACCGACCTCTTGCAGAGGTACATTGATCAAACAATGGAGCAGAGGTCTGTCAGAGGCGACAGACGCTAGGGGGGGGGAGAGTGTTGGCAGTATATGAGAAGAAGCAAATACAGGCATACATGCAGATCTAGCACTAAGGCAACCCTTTATTTTTTTCCAAACCGCTACACCATTTAAAAGTGATTCTTATCACTAAAAACCCTTATAAATATCATTTCACCTTTTTGTAGCTCCATTTTGTACAAGCCGAGGAGTCCTCGAGCTTGGGGAGCCTTAGAAGTAGTTGCCTGCCAATTTTCATATTTTTTAGATCTCGTTTGAGCCCTCAAATAAACCCTGGAACCTAATTTTTAACTAGGCCGAACACTAGGTCTAGACAGGGCCAAAGCTAGTCAAAAACTATAAATAGAGCTAGAGAGCTCATTTTTGGGGGAGCTTCTTGTAGTTTTGAGCTTGTATGAGAACTTTGTTGCAATAGAAGTGATTCCATTGTCTGACTCTCTTTGTTCTTGCTGTGTGTGCACGTGTGTGTATGTGTGTGCATGTTAGTGTGCTTCGCACTCACACATTTGTGCCTTCACTTGCTCGAGGTCTTCATACCATCCTCATGTCTTCCCGGATTGACATTAAAGGAGGTGCTACTCATCATTGAGCTACAGCTTTCCAAGACGCAGCTCTGAGGGCCCAAGTTTGTATTTTTGCTAGTCCCTGTAGACATTGTGTTCCTTGGAGGGGTACACTTGGAAGAGCTCACCAATGAGGATTTTGAGCAGATCCTAAGAGAAGTGAATCTTGAGTCAACTGAGGAACAACTAGTGGAATGCTCTCAACCATAAGCAACCACATCACAAGTGATAGTTATCATAGTCGACAAGGATGAAGAAGACAATGAAGATGATGATGAAGAAACCTAAGGCTTCTCAAGAAGCACATGTCTGCGACATTGGAAGAGAATAAGTGATCGCAACAAAAAAACTAGGATAATCTCTAAACTTCAATGGAAGGGACCCTAGGTGTAGTGCTTAGTCCTACACAAAATCTTACTCAAGGAACATGCAAATTTTCTAGAATCATACAAAAAGCTGGAAACTAAATGTGTTGACCTCAAAAAGAAATTAACCATGGTAAGCACATCTAGGACGGAGGCTGTCACACTCCCACAAACTATAGAGGACACGGAAACCCTCCACAAACAGGTTGAAGAACTCCAGGCCAGGCTTTTTCAATATGAGAGACCACCTTGTCGAGTTGAAGACCCATATCTAGACATAGTGGTAGAAATCTAGATCAAAGAAAGCTTTGAAGAGCCATATGAGCCTCTGCTAGTACCTGGAGGGTGTGTCACTAATGAGGGTAGATATACATTTGAAATTGAAGTACCAGATCAACTCAAGCACGTAGAGTAGATAGGCCAAACCCATGATGATAGAGTAGCCATACAAATCCAATTGATATCCAATCTTGAAGAAATAGTTCTTAAGTCCTCTTATTTTCAGAACTTATACCATCAATGACTCATCACCACATTAGAAATGCAATACATGCCCTAATTTGTATTGTTGGCAGATTATAATGCAGAAATTAAGAGGCATACAAGGAAAGAACCAACATTCGCTACTCAATTCGAGCCAGTTGACCTACCAAAAAAGGCACAAGCAGGATCCATTTTCAACCAAATTGACGCATGTGACGATTGATAGATTATCTTGAAATGATGCGCACATGGTCAAACATGCCATTATATATTAAATATAACCCATGTTATTGTCCTGTTGTCCATCGCAGATCGTGTCAAGCATTCACAATCAAAGTCCGCAACAATAAAGAGTGTTTCAAATGGATTAACTATCCTTATTTTGCTCCACCTAGAGTGCCACCCATAGTCACATATATGATCTCGACCATACGCCACTGGTCTGTATGATTCAAAAATGTATCGGACATTGCCGGAAAGATGTGTATGAATATTTTCGAGCTAATGATGGTAGTGTTCAAAACTTTTTACAAAATCCAAGCTCCCTATATTTTTGTACCAAGGTTTTCTGAAGGGAATCGCGATTTGGCATATGATATAAACCAAACCCCCTCCATCAACACCATCTATGCCTGGCATGTGTGCATCAAGTACTTACCTGCTTGCTACAAGTAGACATTTGAGGAGATGTTCTCTATAAGGTTCTAGGAGTGCCACTCATAAATTTTCATTCCCAGACCCACCCACCTGATGCATCTCTTTGTAGTAGAACAAGCAATACATGCCGATCAGCTATGACTGCCACATCCGGACGTTCTAGCTACAATAGATTGGGATCAGCTGATGATAGACCTCGCATGAGGACTATGCATACAACAACATCTAGCCATAAATGTCATCGAATATTACATCAAAAACTCCCTACAGCAAGGGTCTGTCAAGGACGATAGACATGAGAGAGGGGGGGTGTTGGCAGCAGCCAGAGCAGCCAAGGTGTTACAAGACAGGGAAGCCACCAAAACGAGTCAAGGCAGAGGGAGAGTCAAGCAGGACCAAGAAGGTAGAGTAGTCAACAAAGATTCGGCAACTAGGCCGACCCAATTTTTTAAAGATAAATCTTTTTCGATAGTGATTTTCATCATTAGATGAACATTGTAAATACCATTTTTGATATATTAGACTTCAGTTTGTTCAAGCCAAGGAGTCCTCGAGCTTGAGCAGTATTAGAAGTACCTATGTATCAATTTTCATATTTTTTAGAGATCGTTTGAGCCTCCAAAATAGCCTAGGAACCTAATTTTTAACGAGGTTGGACACTAGGTCTAAACAGGACTAAAAGCTAGTCTAAAACTATAAAAGGAGCTAGAGAGCTCATTTTTGGGGGTTAGCTAATTGGGAATTGAAGTGAAAAAGAGCTTGTAATCTTGTTTTGTGATAATTAAAGATTCCATTGCTCCATCTCTTGTCTTGCCGTATGTGCACACATGTGTGTGTATGTGTGTGCATGCTAGTGTGCTTCTCACTCATGCACTTGTGCATCTCACTTGCTCACGGTCATTGTACCCTCCTCACATCTTCTTGGATTGACAATCATCGGGTGGATCTCCTCACGTTGGTACTTGCCATTGTGCTAGAGTTACATCAGGCTATTTCATATGCAAAGCTTTGGCATGCACGCTTTGGTCATCTGAATTATGCTAGTTTGCTATGCCTGTAGAAATTTGAAATGTTTTCCTCTCTTAACATGATAGCTCTTATGATGCATAGATGAAGATGCCCTTGGTTGATAATATGAAAGCATTTATACAACCACTTGAGAAATATTAAAATGTGTCATGATAGACTTGTTTTGATGATTGTACTTTGGATGCAATTAACATTAGAGCTGCGTAGAAGGTTGAGTTAGAAAGGATATCATATCTTTTGACAACATTTAGAAATTTATTGTATGAGCTTTAATGCTTGAGACCAAGAATCATGGTTTGCATTAGAACATCTGCACTTGGATGTTTGTCATTCAATCATCAATGTGGGCAAAAAGTAAGTGGGATTCTTGAAAGATTCATGCATTATTTCGCTAGTTGAATTTAAGATTTTCATACCGAAAATAATTCTATGGGGGTTGGAGATGCATGCACGCACTTTACTTTCTATGCAAAAACAAGGTCACTAATTGTGAGCAACATTGTTCCCATCATGTGCCACTGAACTTTGTAAATGAAGAACGTATGAAGAAAAAAGATTGAACGAGAAATATGAGTTCAATCAGTTTATGTTACTTCAATTAGATATGAGAGCTCATTCCCTAGTATTATAGATATATTTTGATTATTAGCGACCAAAGTGGTGTTCATTTTGCATTGAGAAAAGGCATTCCTAACTTGAATAATTACATCAATTTGGATAATATCAACCTATAAAATTGCCTTATGGCTTACAAAATACAATATAGCCTTATGGTTCCTAACATTGACATGCATAGAGGAGTTGAACCCTTTTTTTTCCTCATCATCATCAATTGATTTTGCAAGCAGTTGACTCCATAATGCCAAAATTTAGTCCTTGCATTATGTTGATATATTTCGGTAGTGATGTGTGTGAACACTCTAGGACTATAGGGGCACTTTTTTCCCTCTTTAGGAGGTTTTTTCCCCCCGGCTTGTATATACGCCTATTGCCCTAACGGGCTACTTATCTTTGTAAATTCTAGTGGTAATTCATTCAGTATTGTGTGTTGTGCTCCAAGCTTCTTCTTCCTTGTGCTATTCATGTGCTTCCACAGGCATCTAACTCCAACAATTGGTATCAGAGCATATCACCGCTTCATCTAGGATGTCGCTGACACCTCTCCATTTGTAGTCTCAAAATCGTACGAATTTTGGTGAGCATACTCAGAGTGTTTCGAAGATCAAAACTGCTTCGCTCTGTAGTGTTGAAACGTGATCTAAGCTCGTTTTGGCCTCTGAATGCACTATCACAATGCTTGTGCAGGCTATTTTGTCTTTTTCTACCAAAGGTATATACCAGTTTCGGTTTGCCAGTATAAACATCATGAAGTCTACTACAGGTTTAGCAGAATTCGGGTAGTCTGTTCAACTTTTTGAGATACAATGAATTTTCCACATCAAGGTATTTTAGTCACCGGCCATGGATGAAAACAGTGATGTATTTTATATGTTGGATATTGAGGATAAGTCGGATGGTACCAACTACCCGTTATAGGCTTATATGATGCGACATGTATTGGTTGCAAAAGGACTGTGGACCATTGTGTAGGGTGTTGAAAAATGTTCTATCACACCTGTAATTGTTACAACTGTAGGTACTGATGCTGATGCAGAAGGTGTCGAAGATCATGATATTCTGCATATTCCTGTTCATGTTGCGGTTTCTGCTGCACCTATTGTAGAGCAAATTTGGTGGGATTGCAGAGATGCCCAAGCACATGCATTGATAGCTTTGTCTGTCAAATGTGCCATTATTCCTCACATTCACTCTTGCAAAATAGCTAAGGATGCTTGGGATACACTCACCACATTGTACCAAGCTAGGAATGAGGCTCGTATTGCTTACCTCCGAAAACAGCTGGAGAGTGAGCACATGAATGAAGGTGATTCTATGGACAGTTTTCGAACAAAGATCAAAGACTTAAAGGAACAGTTGATTTCTGTTGATGAAGTTATACTAGATAGCTCACTTGTGCAGACCGTTCTGAATGGTCTTCCTGATTCATATCAGAGTTTTGCTTCTATTCTTCGATTGATTATGAAAGGCAATCTAAATGCCTTGTCATTTGAGGAGCTAGTCTCTATTTTGTTGCAAGAAGATCAATCAAGGCAGAACAGGTCCATTATGCATGTTGCAGATCAAGCTTTCCTGGCTAGTCAGAAGGGCAAAGGAAAATGGAGCTCTTCAACTAGCAAGCAGAAATCTGCTAATTCTGCACAATCAAAGAGGGGAAGACAAAGATGAAAAGAAATCAAAAAAGCAAAAATTGTTTTTTAAATACTGTAAAGCAAATGATCATGTCATTAAGAGCTATCTAAAAATGGCTGCTAAAGAGGCAAAGAAGAAAGAGGCTGGAATGGTTGTTGCAGAGGCCTCTACACCGAAAACAGAGTCTCCTAATCTTGTGCACGATGAAGAATGGGCGTTTACTACTGTTTGCAATTTTGACCCATCTTCTCATGAGTAGTGCATGTCTGCAATAGACTCAGATGTTTGGTACATTGAGAGTGGGGCGACCAAACATATTACCTCGCAACACAGTTTCTTCTCTTCAGTCCAGCCTGCCCCTACAAGGAATACTATCACATGTGCCTACAACTCCTCTTCTCCTATCATGGGAGTTGGTAAGATCATTCTGACTACTGTTGATGGTAGTTCTTTCACTTTGTCAGATGCTTTATTTGTGCTAGGGATCAAGAAGAATCTATTATCAGTTTCTGCATTAGCCAAGATTAGCTTGGTTGTGAAATTTGTTGATGACAGATGTACAGTTCATGATCTATCAAATGGCAATGTTATTATTGCTTCTGTCATTTTATGTCATGGGTTGTATAAGCTCATAGACTATGAAAAATTGGTGAATGATTTGGCATGTGTAGTACATGATTCTCAGGCTATGTGAGATGCAAAGCTTTGGCATGCATGCCTTGGTCATCTGAACTTTGCTAGTTTCCTACACCTGCATAAATATGAAATGGTGTCCTCTTTGCCCAAACTTGAGGCTCCAACTAAACATGTATGTGAAGGCTAAGGAAACCATCCTGAATCTTAGATTCCATGTGAATCCTACATCTCATGATTGGTTCAGAATTAGGAGAAACTAATGCTTCCATTGCGTCCGAAACGTGCCAAAACCCTAAGATCGATTGTCTTCTTGCTTGATTATGAGATTCAGAGACCATGCTTTGAATTGATGACATCATCAATTCATAACCGCCCTTGGAAAACCTATATAAGGAGGGGTTGGCCACATTCGTTCTCAGTCTTGCCAATACCAGTCTTGGGAGCTCAAGGAGTCATGACCGCCGAGTAAGTACTCTCCAAGTTCAAGTTCCAGTTCTTGTCTTATTCCTTGTTCCAGTCTTGTCTAATCTAGTTCTTGGACATCCTGTCTTGTCCTCTTCTGATCTTGTAGTATGAAATCTTGTCGAGTTCTTTCTTGTATCTAGTTCATCTCCGAGAAGGGAGTTCTTGTAATCCAGATATCTTGTTCCATACTTACGATCCCAGGTTATGGGATCTCCTGTATCATCTCTAGTCCAATTTTCCATACCTATCGGTCTCGGGTTGTGGGACATACTGTATCAGTTACGTATTTGTGTATCATTTTCCCTATCTAGGTGCTCTTGTAATCAAAAGTGTACTTCTGAAATCTTGTGTAGTGTAGTCAGGGAGCACAATCTAGTGCTCCCCTGACATTTTTGGCAAGACTAGCTTCTATCCAAGACCAGGCATCATGGAGAATGCTTATGAATAGATTGTAGCATCACTTCAGAGTCTCCAACAACAAGTCGAAGACCTAACTCATCGATAGAAACAAGCCGAGATGGGACATCTAGTGCATGTAGGTGCACTCCTCCAAGAATTACAAGAATGAATTGGGAGTCTTCAGACAAATCAAGGGAGTATGCAAGTAAATCAACGACCTAGTACATCCTTGATGAGGGAACCCAAGATCTGCATGCCAAAAAAGTTCGATGGGGATCGCACGAAGTTTTGTGGATTTCTCCAGCAAGTTAAATTGTACATCTGTATGCAACATGATAGATACCCTGACGAGTCATCCAAGGTCGGCTTTATTGGAACCTTGCTTTGTGGACAAGCATTATCATGGTTTGCCCCAATCTTGAAGAAGAACATGGCAGTACTTTAGGACTATGAGGGGTTTCTTCGAGAACTCACCACTAGATTTGGAGATGCAGACACAAGTCGAGTGGCAGAAACAAAACTTCAGAAGCTACGTCAAGGTAACCACCCTACCTCTACCTATGCATCAGAATTTAGGCAGTTCATATGTGATCTCACATGGCATGAAGATTATTTCATAAGCCAATTTAGATGGGGTTTAAGAGATGATGTGAAGGACCTTTTGCTCACAATGTCAGAGGTTAAGACATTGAATGAATACATCATGCAAGCTATTCAATGTGATAACCGAATTTTTGAAAGGAAACAAGAAAAACAAGTGGAAGGAAGACCTCATCAATGGAAACCTTTCAAGCCCGCTCTCAAACCTAAACCTATGCAAATAGATGTAACTAGGTTCCAACCCCTAACACCACAAGAGAAACAGAGAAGGAGAGATAACAAGTTATGCCTCTATTTTGGAAACCTTGGACATATTGCAGTTAATTGTCCCAACAAGAGAACAAACTCCAGAGTCGCAGCCACCCTTGTAGAGCAGGAAAACGAGGAAGTCCAGTGTAAAAGAGATCGTACAACTGGACCATGATTTAAGAAAGGGTCTCATAACTCAAGCTACACCCATAGAAACATGTCTTGCACCTGTCAAGTTAATCATGCCCAAGAAGACCCTTTCGCTTACAACCTTAGTAGATTTAGGAGCCTCCTCATGTTTCATCGATGAAGGATTGGTTAAGAAACATGGAATTCCTATACTTCAAAAGAACAAACCAGTAGTAGCTGAAGTAGTAGATGGACAACCTCTAGCATCTGTGAATATAACCATGGAAACCACACCATTAAGAGTACACCTTGGTGACCATGAATCCCACATATGTTTCAATGTTATATCTAGACCAGTACATCTAGTTATCATTGGAATGGCCTGGTTAAAGAAGCATAATCCAGACATCAATTGGGAAAAGAATAAAATCACCAGTCGATATATCCAGAAGAACCTAACATATGTCGGAGCCAAGGCCTTCATACGTGCAGTAAGGGAGGAACTTACATATATGATATATGCCATACCAACTCAAGAATCCAAGAAAGATGATCCAGTGAAGCTACCCAATCAGTACAAAGGCTTTGAAGATGTTTTTGAAAAGAAGAATGCAGATATCCTCCCAGAGCATAGACCTTATGATTGTCCCATAGATCTTCAAGAGGGAGCACAACCACCCTTTGGACCAATCTATAGACTATCACCAGAGGAACTTAAAGAACTACACAAGAACATTGATGAGAATCTAGCAAAGGGATTTATCAAACACTCAGTCTCCAGCAGGAGCCCCTATTTTATTTGTAAAGAAGAAGGATGGGACTCTCCGAATGTGTATAGGCTATTGTGGATTGAATAAAGTCACTACAAAGAACAAATATCCTCTACCACTCATATCAGAGCTCTTGGAATGCCTTGGAAAAGCAAAGCTCTTCACAAAGATTGACCTTCGAGGAGCTTACAACCTTGTCAAGATCAGAGAAGGAGATGAATGGAAGACAACATTTAGAACAAGGTATGGGCACTTTGAATATGTAGTTATGCCATTTGGTCTCACGAATGCTCCAACTGTCTTTCAACATATGATGAATGATATCTTTTGAGAGTATTTAGATGACTTTGTGGTAATATACCTCGATGATATCCTGATATTCTCCAAAAATCAAGAGGATCATGAATATCATGTAAAGATAGTCCTAGAGAAACTAAGAGAAAAAGGTTTATATGCAAAATTGGAGAAGTGCGCTTTCCATCAGGCAAAAGTGGAGTTTCTAGGATACATTGTATCAAAGAAAGGAATCTTTATGGACCCTAAGAAGATCAAGACAATCCTTGATTGGCAACCACCTTCCTGTGTTCGAGATGTACAATGTTTTTCAGGGTTTGCCAATGTTTATAGGATATTCATAAGAGGTTACTCCAAGATAGAAACGTCTCTTACCAAGCTTACAGAAATTAGCATTCACCACTGCTCCAACCCAATATGGAGATGATGGACACCTACATCCATCTGCATATCATTCAAGGAAATTTTCCCCTCTAGAGATTAATTATGAAATCCATGATAAAGAACTTCTTGCCATGGTAGATGTGTTTGATACGTGGTGTCACCATCTAGAAGGAGAAGCTCACAGAGTTATTGTGTATACAGATCACATGAACTTGGAGTATTTTATGACCACCCACATCCTTAGTAGAAGGCAAACTCGATGGAGTAACTTTCTATCCAGGCTCGACTTTGTCATCACCTATCGTCCAAGACGTCAACAATGTCAGTCAAATGCCTTCTTCAGAAGATCTTACCTTGCACCAAAGAAGGGTGAAGAGGCCTTTGATCAACAAGAGAGTGGATTACTCAAGCCTGAGCATCTCTAGTTAGCAGATATCTCCTCAACCCATCATGAAGGTTCAACCTTGAATCATTTGATCTATGAGAATCTACCACAAGATGAATTGTTTTGTAATGTTAAGCAGAAAACTCAAGAAGGAAAATTCCAAGAGGTAAATGAATTTTAGGAAAAGGACAAGTTACTATTCTTTAAGAACCTATTGTATGTCCCTCCAGAAATCCAAGGATCAAAGTACTTCAACAACGTCATGACAACCTTGCAGCAAGACAAGAACTCATATCAAGGGATTTTTGGTGGCCTCAAATGTGGAAGGAAGTCAAAGAATATATTTGAACCTGTTACACTTGCAATAGATCTAAGGTACCGCGACATAGACCTCATGGCCTCTTGCAAGAAAGGCCATTGGCTTCATTGTCTATGGATTTCATCACAGATCTACCAAAATCAGATAAGTATGATGCCATTCTTGTTATTGCGGATAGATTTACAAAGATGATACACTTCATTCCAACTACAAAGGCAATCACAAGTGCAACCACTGCTAGACTTTTTCTCAAATACACCTTTAGGCTTCATGGATTGCCTGATGATATTGTCAGTGATCGAGGTCCAGAGTTCATATCCAGATTTTGGAACAGTCTTTGCAAGCTCCTTGGTGTTCAACTTAAAATATCTACAACAAATCATCCACAAACTTATGGACAAACAGAACGGGTGAATCAAGTCCTAGAGCAATATCTCTGTCGCACTAGCAACTATCACCAAAATGATTGGTTTGGGTTGTACCCTTTGTAGAGTTTGCCTATAACAATAGTGTTCATGCATCTACTAAGCAAACTCCCTTCTTTGCAAACTATGGACAACATCCAAGGATGGATATACAACTCTCAAATCATGTCAAGAACCCAACTGCTAGAGACAAGGCCTAGTACCTGATGGACATTCACAAAGAACTCAAGGAAGAGATCCATGAAGCTCTAGAATAATATAAGTCCTATGCAGATCAACATCTTGTCCAGAATCCATCATATCAAATTGTGGATAAAGTATGGTTACTCAAGAACGATTTGCAAACTTCAAGGCCTTGTGCAAAGTTAGATCATCAAAGATTTGGTCCATTTACCATCTTGGCCAAGATTAATCCAGTCACCTTCAAGCTTCAGCTACCAAGTACCATGAGAATACATCTAGTTTTCCATGTATCCATGTCGGAACCATATCAGATTTCACCATTTAGGGGGGAGAGACATAGTCCTTCACCACCTATCGAGATTGATGATCATGAAGAATTTGAAGTCGACCATGTCCTAGATTCGAGAATATCCCGAGGAAGATTAGAGTACCTTATTCATTGGAAAGGGTATGACATCAGTGATCGTACTTGGGAACCTACAGAAAACTTTAGAGAGCACCAATCAAGGTTCGAGAATTCCATAACAGAAATCCAATGAAGCCGAGACTAGAGAACATGACCGCTCCTTGTGGAACTCATCGCTTGAGGGGGAGGTGATGTCATGGACAAAGGAAACCATCCTGAATCTTAGATTCCATGTGAATCCTATATCTCATTATTAGTTCAGAATTAGGAGAAACTAATGCTTCCATTGCATCCGAAACATGCCAAAACCCTAAGATCGACTATCGTCTTGCTTGATTCTGAGATATAGAGACCATGCTTTGAATTGATGACATCATCGATGACATCATCAATTCGTAACCACCCTTGGAAAACTTATATAAGGAGGGGTTGGCCACATTCATTCTCAGTCGTGCCAATACCAGTCTTGGGAGCTCAAGCATTCGTGACCACCAAGTAAGTACTCTCCAAGTTCAAGTTCCAGTCCTTGTCTTGTTCCTTACTCAAATCTTGTCTAGTCTAGTTCTTGGACATCCTATCTTGTCCTCTTGTGATCTTGTAGTATGAGATTTTGTCGAGTTCTTTCTTGTATCTAGTTCATCTCCTAGAAGGGAGTTCTTGTAATCCAGATATCTTGTTCCATACTTACGATCCCGGGTTGTGGGATCTCCTATATCATCTCTATCCAGTTTTCCATACTTGTCGGTCCCGGGTTGTGGGACATATTGTATCAATTACTTATTCTTGTATCATTTTCCCTACATGGGTGTTCTTGTAATAAGAAATGTATTTCCAAAATCTTGTCTAGTGTAGTCAGAGAGCACAATCTAGTGCTCCCCTGATAGGGAATGGCTATGGGGTTTAGGTAAGTCACTCAAAAGAAGTTATATGTTGGATACTTTGGAATTTGAAAGAAATGGCATCCATTACTTGATTTAAGGGGAGCATGATGTGTCAAGTATTCCTATGATATCAAGCATGGAAATGAAAAAGTTTACAAATACTCATAAATCGAAAGTATACATGATACTTCCAACCGACATAAATGATGTATATAATATGAATCTAGTTCCATATGTCTTGTCTCCTTTGTTTGATCATGAAAAGTTTTAAGTTTAAGTGTCTAATGAGTAATCACCATGATGTTTTTCCAAAAGAACTTCCCCATGGCTTACCACCTCCTTATGGGAAAGTCGATCATGCTATAGACTTGCTCCCAAGTACTAAGTCGATATGTAAACCCCCCTACTGACTCCCATATTCCCAACACGATGAAGGGATAATTAATTGAAAGAATATCTAGATAAAGGATTACTCAACAAATCCAATCTCCTAACCTATCCTCTTGGTTAAGAAGAAGGATGTGTCAATGAGGTTGCATATAAGGATTCACTCAACAATTCCAATCTCCTAGGACAACTCCTATCCTCTTGGTTAAGAAGAAGTATGTGTCAATGAGGTTGCGTATCGATTATCAAGCTTTGAAAAAAGTTATAATAAAGAATAAATATCCGATTCCCTAAGATGTCCCCAAGACAACTTTCAAAACTAAGTATGGGCATTTTGAATTCTTAGTCATGCATTTTGGAGTAACAAATACCCAACTCTATGTTTATGACCTTGATATTTACAGTCATAAGACCATCCTTAGAAAGATTTGTAGTTGATTTTCTTGATGACATCATTATCTATAGTCAAGATACAACTCCCCATTTGGCACACTCAAAAAAGATCTTTCAAGTACTAAGAGGGAACAAGCTGTTTGGCAAAGAAGCTAAGTGTGAATTCTTTTCAACACAAATAAGATACCTTGGGCACATTATATATGAAAAAAAATTCAAGTAGCCGCACCCTCAAATTATTCTTAACTAGCTGCACCCTCAAAGTTTTTTTGGGGTTAGTAGGATACTACATAAAGTTTGTATCAAACTTTGCTAAGATTTATTAAAGGGAAATCCTTAAATCATTACTTGGGATAAGGAACAAGCACAAAGTATGGAATAAATTAAGAAAAGCATAGCATTGACCCCTTTTTTACATATATTAGATCCAAATGAGCCCATTATGGTTGAAACATATGCAAGTGAACTAGCAATAGGAGTTGTGCTTAATCACAATGGTTGACCAATTGTGTTAGAAAGTCAAAAAGTAAACTCAACTCAACAAAATTATTCTATCTGTGAGAAAGAGCCTTATGTCATTGTTCATGCTCTAAAGAAACACAGACATTACTTGTTTGGCACCAAGGTGACTATAATTTTTTTATCAAGCAAGTGTCAAGTGGTTTGCAAACCAATCCGAGTTAATGGGTATAAAGGCAAGATGGGTCGAGATACTCTAGGAGTTTGAGTATGAGCTAAGAGGGAAATTCAATGTAGTTGTAGATATTTTAAGCCGCCTATGTTGAATTCTCTAAGCTTCATACAAATATACAATGATTTGATAAAGTTGATGAAATATAAGTATCAAGAAGATCCAAGTCTTCAAGAAGCTTGGAACAAGTTTCTTGACCAAGGCACAAACTTATCATATGAAGATAAGTCTAAACATTATAGCATTCAATATGAATACTTGTTATCTAAGGAAAAATAATCTTAAGATATGAGAACCTTACCCTTGGGAGAAGCTTCTCCCAAGTGCCACCTTGATTCATATGTGAAGGAAAGGCTTCAATTGAAGCACAAGTCATGCGAATTGCCTTGGGAAAGTATCCACATGAGGGACAAATGGAAGTGTCCTATGACATGCACGCTTTGGACTAGTGGTGGTATATATATATATATATATATATATATATATATATGAGTGGAGTTGGTTGGATGGATATGTGAACTTACTCTCACATGGTGTAAGCAATATTCAAGAAGAACTAATTTAACATACTATTACTAATAGTATTGCTATCATTAGTACTATTGTTATTGCTATTGCTAATGCTACTAATATTTCTACTATTATTATTACTATTGTTACTACTACCGCAACAAGAATAACAGCAACAAAAACAACAACAACAACAACAACAACAACAACAACAACAACAACAACAACAACAACAACTACTACTACTACTACTACTACTACTACTACTACTACTACTACTACTACTACTACTACTACTACTACTACTACTACTACTACTAATAATAATAATAATAATAATAATAATAATAATAATAATAATAATAGTACTACTGCTCCTACTATTGCTAGTGCTACTACTACTTCTACTGCTATTGCTACTACTGCTACTACTACTACTACTACTACTACTACTACTACTACTACTACTACTACTACTACTACTACTACTACTACTACTACTACTACTACTACTACTACTACTGTT